>PVLA01014752.1:0-28808 GCA_004027455.1 Hydrochoerus hydrochaeris
TTCCAGCATGCCATGGAAGTAAGTTGCACTTTCTCTGATGGACAACATTCTCGCTTTGTATTTCTGTTTGTAATCTGGATATTTTATATCTCATAAAGGTCAAACACATCACCTATGTGATTGGTCTCATATATGTCATAAAGGTCATCCATGTTCTAATGGTTACTTATGTGTCATATGTGTCACATGTGATATTTTTATGTCAAAAATAGGTTGTATGTGTCGCATATATATCACATACATGCCATACATGTCATAAATGTCACAAATGTCATAAAGTTGACTTATGTCACAAATGTCATAACAGTCACAAAGAACATTAGTGTCACATATGTTATTGCTTCACCTATGTCACATACGTCACATATGTCAGACATGTTACATATATTACAAGAGTCAAGACCAAATGTCACATATGTCATCTTTGCCACGATTATCATGATTGTCATATATGCCACATATTGTGAATGCATCATATATTCCATTTATGACATGCAAATGTCATATATGTGATAAATGCCAGAAATATGATAAATGTCACACATGTCATAAATATCATAGGTGTCACAAATGTCACTTATATCTCCTCTGTCACAATTCTCGCCCTCGTTTACTGCCTCAGTTCTGCTTTGTTATTTTCAGCATTTGTTTGTCTATTTTCTCCCTTGTCATTGTAACAGCCTCCCTCATTCAATCCTTTTTGCCACAGGTCCTTCAATCCTGGAAATTGTTTTATCTGTCTCTAGGATATAGTTCAGTATTCTCTGTAGGGTTTGGATTGGTGGTCACATATTCCCCAAGTTCCATCATGCAATGGAAGCAACTTGCACTTACTCTGATGAAGAATATTCTCTGTATTTCTGTTTGTAATCTGAGTATTTCATATCTCATTAATGTCACAAATAACATATGTTATTGGTCTCATATATGTCATGAAGGTCATACATGTCATAATAGTCACATATGTGTCATATGTATCATATGTGATATTTTCATGTCAAAATTAGGTCATATAGGTCACATATATATCACATAAATGCCATACATGTCATAAATGTCACAAATGTCATAAAGGTGATTTATATCACAAATTTCACAACAGTCACACAGAACATACATGTCACATATGTTATTGTTTCACCTATGTCACATAGGTCACATATGTCACACATGTCACATATATTACATGTGTCAAGTCCAAATGTCACATATGTCACCTTTGCCACGATTATCATGAATGTCATATATGCCTCATATTGTGAATACATCATATATTCCATTTATGACATACAAATGTCATATGTGTGATAAACACCAGAAATGTAATAAATATAACACATGTCACAAATGTCGTAAGTCACAAATGTCACTTATATGGCATCTGTCATAATTCTTGCCTGCATTTTCTGCCCCAGTTCCACTATGTTATTTTGAGCCTTTGTTTGTCTACTTTTCTCCCTTGTCATTGTACTGGCCTCCCTCTTCCAATTCTTTGTGCCACAGGTCCTTCAATCCTGGAAATTGTTTCATATCTCTCTAGAATATATTTCAGAATTCTCTGTAGGGTTTAGACTGGTGGTCACTTATTCCCCCAGTTCCATCACACCATGGAAGCAACTTGCACTTTCTGTGATGGAGAACATTCACTCTTCGTACTGCTATTTGTAAACTGGATATTTTATATCTCATAAATGTCACACACATCACATATGTGATTGGTCTCATATATGTCATAAAGATCATCCATGTCATAATGGTCACATATGTGTCATACATATCACATGTGATTCTTCCATGTCAAAAATAGGTCATATATGTCACATATATATCACATACATGCCATACATGTCATAAATACCCCAAATGTCATAAAGGTGACATATGTCACAAATGTCATAACAGTAACAGAGGACATACATGCCACATATGTAATAATTTCACCTATGTCACATATGTCATGTATGTTGAAGATGTCACGCAAGTTTTCTGAGAAATAGGTGGCCCAATTTCTTGTCAACTTCTTCTGTTCTGTAGAATCACTTATTACTTATCTGTTATGACAAATGTCATAAACCAGATATTTATATTATTTTGCTATTTAACAATGCCTCCATCTTTACTCTCATAGTCTTTAATACCAAGCCTCCTTTAAATTTCATGTCCTTTCACATTCACATAAATATTTAGAACTGACTTGGCAATGATCATAAAAATATATTTATTGTAGTGGGAGGAAGTTATTGTTCCAACACAAGATTATTTTTGATGAAATCAAAGTTAACCCTAGGTTTTGCATAGCCATCAATTTTTTTTTGCAAGACACTTGTTTATTTAATCAGTTTCACATAAAAATATTTAGAATACATTCTGTACTACAAAATTCTCTGAGCAGAAAAAAATCACCAGGTAGAGCAAGTGTGTTAATTTTCTCCCTTGTGTTGAAACAAAATATCTGACACCCAAAGTTACAAATGGGAAGGTTTGTTTTTTAAAAGTTGAAGGTTTCAGTCCATACTCAGTTGGCTCCAAGGCAAGATGCCATGGCTGAGGGGCTAGTGTTAATGTTGGCCCCAAACTACAAGAGCAAAAAGGACAACAGAAGAAAGATATTCCCTCTTCTCACCCTTACGCTGTATGTCAGCTCTGCCCCTGGGTGGATGCAGCATTCATATTGACAATCCCAGCACTAGACATAAACAGATCACAAATGCTAGATTCAGCCATGTACATGATTGCATGAGGCTTGGGCAGCCACCTTAACACAAACCATTACATTCCATCCCTGGACCCCAAAGACATGCACATGCCTTATGCAAAAGATATTTAGTCCATATCCAAGAATTGCCAAAGTCCTAACAGTTTCAGCATTGCTGAAAAGTCTAAGTCCCAAGTCTCCTCTGAGATCTAAGGCAAATTTTCAGCTCCAAGTCCCTGTACAAGTAAAGATGAAGTTAAATGCTTCCAACATACAATGGCACAAGTTAAATATTCCCATTCCAAAGGTAAAAAACAGAGGAATAGAAAGCATTGGTACCAAACCAAGTCCAAAATCAAGCAGAGCAAACATTAAGCCCTGAATTCCATGTTCTGCATCTAAGCAACCTGGTTGTGAGCTCCAAAAGGCTTGATTGATTCCACCCCCATTCCACTTTCAGGAGTTTTCACTTCCCACAGCTTCTTTCTTAAACACATTCTGCTCAGTCTTTGCTGCTTTTCTTGGATGATCCACATTTCTGGCTTTTCTAAAGTCCTGGAGACTTGGGACTTAGACTTTTTAGAGCTTTACAGTTTTTTATCCTCAACCCAATTTAGTGTTTCTGCTTTAATAGTCAGATCTTTGATCCAGTTTGATTTTGTTTTAATATCTGGTAATTGGTAAGGCTCTATCATCAATCTGCACCATGTGTGTGACCTGTTTTCTTACCATCATTTGCTAAAGAGGCTGTCTGTTATCCAGTGGGTTTTTCCCCCCCTTTTCAAAGATGTGATGTAACTATTTTGAAAAGGAATACTCCAATAAATTGAATAATCTAGAATAAATGGATAGATTTCTAGAGACCCTTGAATTACCATTCTGTGCCAAATATTAAAAGTTTAGTAGTCCAACAATAAGCAATGAAACTGAGGCAATGATAAAATACTACCAACTAAGAAAAGCCCAGGATGTGATAGGAACTTCAGGAATCTAATGTTAGTGTTCCTCAAACTCTTCTACAAAACTGAAAGGGGACTTGTATTTCCAAACTCATTCCTAGAAGCTAGCATTACTTTTATTTCAAAACCAAAAAAGAAACCAACTGAAATAAACAAACAAACAGAAAATCTACTGTACCAGTTAATCTCTTTAATGAAGATAGATACAAAAATCCTCAATAAAACACTGGCAAAAGAATGCAACAGAAGATCATACAGCATGACCAAGTCAGTTTCATCCCAAGGATGGAAGAATGGCTTAACATATGCAAATCAATAAATACAATCTATCACATAAACAGAAGCAGAGACAAAAATCATATGATCATCTCAACAATTGCAGAAAGTTTTTGACAAAATCCAACATCCGTTCATGAAAAAGAACTTGAATAAAAGAAGTACTGGAGGACTTTATTCCAATGTGACAAATGCTATTTACAACAAATCTCCTGTTAACATTGTATTAAATGAGAAAAGGCTAGATTTTCCTTAAATATTGGGAACAAGAAAAGATAACCATTGTCATACTCTTACTGCATACAGTACTTGAAATATTAAAGCAGTCAGACAAGTGAAAGAAAGAAAAGGGATATTGTGAAGAAAGATGTCAAAAATTTACCTTGCCTTTTGTTACTCCAGAGACTTTGAGCTCTGCTAGACCACATGATTGTTTTTCTGGAGGAAATCTTCCAAAAGCATAGCATAAAAGGAAATAAAAACAGTACCTTAGTCCCACTGTAATGCTATCACACAGCATGAGATGCTTTGCTAACATGGACCATCTCTTCTGCTTTGTAACATTGCATTCTATTTATATGGATAAAAGGCAAATGAAATGAATGATATAGCTGGAAATAAAAACAATTTAATGTGCAAGTTTATGTTCCATGTTTTGTGTATAAAACTTTTGCATGTGTCTTACAAACTAAGTTAGTTTGTGTGCACATTTCATGAGCATGTCAACTGGCATAAATAGCAACATGTCTGGAAGATACCTGTTTCCTGAAGATGCCAATGTGAATATATGATGAGACATATGAGCAGAACATTTTCTCATATTATAGAAATATTAAATGCAGCATAACAGGCATTGTTCAACATTCAAAACATATATATATATGTATATATATATACACATATATATACATATATATATGGTTATTTTATATGTGTATATATTTCTTATTCATATTCATTACTTGATATTGGAAATGTTTTTGCTACTCAATTGACAGAATTGTATTTCAAGGTGATTTAACATGTCCAACTAAGTATATACAGAAAGGAAGCAAATAAAACCGGTACTTGGAGAAGCGCTTGGAATTGCCCTTTGTTATCTACTTCAGTAAGTTTGTTTTATTGCATGACCTCTGCACTACAAAGAATAACTGAGCAGAACATTGATTGCAAGACATTGTCATGATGATTCCTATGTACAGAGGTTAGACAAAAATATTTTCATTTCATACATCATTTGAGCCTGACTACAGTGATTTCACTAAAGTCAGTAGGTTTTGAAAAGTTAATGATAAAGAAAAGCATTTGTTTGTTATTTTGAGAAAATAGTTTTCTGCTGAAAACTAGAAAAAATGCAGGTTAATTAGCCATGAGGAAGTGCAAAAATTTATTTCATTTTATTTAGAAAAGCTCTTTAAATATTTATACTATATTAAAAAGCTAATGGCACTACTGAAATATTAACACAATAGAAATTCTATGAAAATTACATTAAGAATGAGAATACGAAGTATATAAAATATAGACAATATGTAATAAAAAAGTTTTACTTGTAAATAAGTTATTTCATAGAGAATCCCTGATTTGCTATGGTTTGACTTATATATATATATATATATATATATATATATATATATTTTTTTTTTTTTTTTTTTACTTTATGAGGTAAAAAATGATACATAGTCAAAAGAACTGTGCAAGGGATGTTGACTTTTGAACTTTTTCCAGGCTAGTGAAACACTGTACACTGAGCTTTGCAATGTGACCAGGAATGATTTTGGGGAGAGTGTTGCCTAGCCCAGATCCTGGTAGCAACGTGATCATGAAGGTGATCAAGCAAGAGTCTATGTATCATGAGGCTAAGTTAAGATTATCAGTAAATTAAGTATATTAAGTTATTTCTACTTCTGAAATTCTCAATTTAGGATTACTTCATCAGGTTGCAATCCCATCATTTGTCTAGAAGGCACCACTATAGAACTATTAATAGTCAGTTAATGCAATGATAATTTATTAATTTTCAGTGAACACATGAAATTTGATATGAAGTTTATGTATTGACTTATCCTAAAGATATTTGTTAATAATTTGATGATTCAGTAATTGAGATAATTTAAACAATAAATATGCAAATAAAGCTGTAATTTATAATATTATCTTATATGAAGCAAATTCTTCAGACATGGTTTGTATATTATGCAGAAGAAAAATTTTGATGCTATTGCTTTTAGAAGGTTGAACACATCTGAGATGAGAAACTGGGTCTGATATGCTAACTGAATTTGATACTAAAATTCACAACGTGAGGTTACAAAAATAAATCTTTCATCAACTTGATGACATAATAGTCACTTTCAATTACTCTTGCTGTAGCTTCCTGGGAGTGATCACCCTGCTTCTGTTTGCTATTTATCATAGAAGAATATGTATATTCTTATATGAAAGTATATATATTCTTTCCCACCTCAGGAATCCTATCTGCACCATGTTCCCTGTAGAATGAGCATCAACTTCTCTTGCTCGACCCTTTAATTGCTAAGATGTTCAGCTTCAGTATTTGTTGTTTCCCTTTTTACATACACTTAACAAAGCCTTCAGGTTCTCTAAACATATTCATAAAAGTCCTCATTGCTTGATTTCTTCATTCTGTCTTTATACAACACTTTCTCTTTTATAATGCTCTTCTACATTCTTTCCCTCTGAAGTTCCCTCTTATTTTATCTCCTTAAAATCTCTTATGGAATATTTTTTATTGTACATTGAATTTCTAAGTTATCAAAATGCAAACTAATTACCTAGTTCTTAAAGTCGTTTCTCATCTTAATTTTTATAGATATAGTACTTTCAAATTTTTTTGTGAACATAATACATTGGAGTCACTTAAAACTTGAAAGAGTAATTTTTCAGAATCAAAGTGAAGTGTCTTTTTCTGTTCTACATGTCTTATTACTTCATATGTGGGGTATAATTTATACTATCTTTTCTGATGATATTTCTCTCCACTTGCTTAATATCCTACATAGTTCTTTTTATGATACTGGGGATCAAACTCACAACCTTATCATATATTAGTTTTAACATTATATTTTGGCAAAATAGCATCAGCTTTCAAGTATAGGTCACATAGGCCAGGCATTTACTTATGATTAACAGATTTTATAGATGTAGTGTAGAAAATTATATTGATCTAAGTGGGAAAAGCAATGTTTCTATCCAAATGGCTTTAAAAGGTAGTATCACATTGAATTCTTCCAGGATGTTTGAAGGAAGAATTTTACCAAAGGGGATTGTCAGTGGATGGATGGTGGGGAAGTTTTGAAGAGCATCGTCCAAATAGAAAGCACAAGGATTTGGCTGCAGCTCTTTGAAAGAGGTTATTCTAAAAACAGCTTGCAGGGTAAAAAGTTACTATGGTACCATAAATCACTTTATAAACTCTCATAAAATAGGTTTCTGTCACATTGTCCCTGGCAAAGATTTTCTGAAAAGATCAGAAAGAGAAAATATTTTATATTTTATATCCTATACAATGGCTATTGCAACTATTTTATTGTTGCAGCAGCAAAGAATTCACAAATAATATGTAGAGTAATAGGCATGGCCTCTTTACTCATAAACTTTATTTTTTAAACAAGTAGTCAGCTTGCTGGCCTTAGTTTATTGGAGACATGGAAAATAAGGATAGATATTTGAGGCAACAATTTTGTTGATTTCTCTGCATCAATTAGGGAAAAATATTTAATGCAACTTAAACAAGCACATTTTGATAGAATGTGATCAATATTTAAATTTTTGTATGTGCTTTCAAATTAATTTCTTTTAAAAAAATCATAACTTCTGATTTACAGTATTTCAAATAGTGGTAGATATAATTCCTTATTTATTGTAGTGACAAAATGTTTTCCAAGTTTTAAAAAGGCATCTTTCAGAGGTGTTTCAAATAATGTGTGCTTTGAGACATATTGAAAATTGTGCTAAGTGTTTAGGTGGGAAGTGTAACTATGGGGAAAAAAGAGAAAAGCTGATGGATGTAAGTTATGCAAGCTGACATAGGAAAGAGTGATGGTGGGGAAATTTCTTTTTAAAATAACTAATGTATGTTGAGAACTTTAGAAATTAAACTGTAGGCTTGTGTATGTTAAAGCTGTTTATTTCTGCTTTTCTCCCCTCAACTCCTACATAGTAAATTGGTTAATAGAAGGCACGAAGTTGAGAGTTGGAAATCAGAATATTCTTCTGAAAGGAGTCTCAGTCTACATAATCTATTAATGAACGTATCTGGGGGGATTCCAACAGCATGCTGAGAAAGAATGTAATCAGCAGCTTCTGGAGGTGTTAAGTGAAATAAGTAAAAGTATTTCTTCTTGGATATTCAAGGTTGTAATCCTTTCTTTTAAACATGTAAATTTTAGAATTAGTGATGTAAAAATATAGTGTCAAAATAATTAATGATGAATTCATCATTATTTTAATGTACAGAATAGTTCATACTCTATTAAAATATTATGGAAAGGTCTTATTAATTGTTTTCTATAAAGGAATTAGGATGTGTTATGTACATGTACCAACTTTCTACAATGAACGTAAACATTATGTAAAACCTACATGTACTAATAAACTAAAGTAAAAATTTTAAAATGTAGGCTCAAGGAAAAGTTTATTCATTTTATAGTGTTGTAGAATAAACTAATATCAAAAGTTGTGCTAGACATTACACCAAAAAAATTTTTTTATTTTAAAGAGGGTAAAAAAAACCGTAACAAAATAGAACAAAGCAGATCAGAAGAAAATAATATAAGTGACACAGATTTCAAAGCAAGACAACAGGAAATCAACATTGGCTACCTTAAAAGACCTCAAAATTCTAAGGGGCAAGTATTCTTTTTTATCAGTAAAGAAGTGATAATTCCATGTGATAAAAGTTTATCAAATGAAGCTCTAGTGGAATAATTTTACCCAAATGGATAGGTGTATATTTGTTTCAATCTTGATTTATTTTTAACAGAGTGTGTCAAATGGTATAATATTATCCACACAGGTCATAATGATTAATCCACTGCAAGAAATACATGTTATTTGGGAAAAAATAAGGTAGTAGAAAATGGAATTTGCTTTCTATGCAATATGCACTTATTTATTATATTTTGTGATATATTTTATTACTGAGAATGTACTGTCAAGAACACAAACACCAGCTGAACCAAATCAGCATGGTGCTGAGCATGGATGGCCCACCTGAGGACTGTTGCCAGCATAAATAGGAGTCTTGGAGAGGAAGAGAGTAGCATTGTGAGTTCTTCTTAGTGTTGTTGTTTGGAGCCATTGGTTCTCCTAGTGGACCATATCATTTTAGCTTTCCTGATATGAACTTGACTTTTATCATCAGACAAACTCAGGACTTTGTCATTGAGAATGACTACATTTCACTTTGAGGGAGCTTTGGTCCTTACTTTGAGCATTGCTTCCTGGCTCCGAGGGGAAGATGTGTGCTGTTCAGTCTCTAGGAGAAGTTTGTCAGTCTGTTTGTACTGATATAGACTCAGCTGTTATCATCATTGGAGGAGCAAGAGACCTCATTGTTGCTGAGATGGCTGAGGTACTTTGCAGGGGAGCCCTGATTCTTATTTTGAACGTTGCTTCTTGGCTCCAGTACAAAACCCTTAGCCTTCTGGTACAGATCCTTCACCCTGCTGGCATAGACTTTCTAGCTTCCACCATTGACCTTTGCACCCTTCCAGCACAGGTCTTTGGGATAGTTTTGCATGGGTCATAATCAAAGATTCTAGGTTTTCAGCTCAACTCATGCAGGTTATTGCATTGGGATCCAGGCCCTCTGTTGGATTTTCTAGGTCTTTAGTGTTGTGGACAAATTTCCTGCACTTTCTTTGCTTTGACTCCTTGGGTGACCATCATAAAAAATACTATAAATTATGTGTCTTGTATGTAATCATTCTCCTTGCAACTCCTGACTGCAACAACACTTCTTTAATATTTCCGATTAGATGATTAAATATGGGGAAATGTTCTACGTTTAAGAGATGAGTTATCTTTTTAGTTTCTGGACTCACAATTTTCCAATGTAAAATTACAGTGGCTTCACTTCTAATTTATAAAAACACAAGACTTACAAGTATGAAAACAAGTTATATGCAGTATGCTTACATTTAGAGTGAATTAATTTTGCTTTATTACATCCATGTACAAATGTCATTAAATATAAGTATTTGGTATTGCATCCTACATCTCCATTTGAAGAAGTTGCTCTCATTTCTATCATTTTGGCAGGTGTTTAATGAGACTTAATAAATAAAGAACAAGGACACTTTCAAAATAACATAAATTCATGAAGAGATGACTGGCCTTACAAAGGGCAAAATTCTGATTATGTTTAATAACCTGTTTTAAAAGGAAAATAAACTTATGTATAGAATTCAAACAATCAAAAATTTTATGCTAAAAGATACAGTCCAATATTGTTGGTGATGAAAATAAAAAGGTCATTTTTACTGTTCAATGTGCAGGCCATGTGTGATGACTCATTAGGCAGAGAAAATTATTACTGTCCATTAAAGAATTAGTTTTCACACAAATGGAAAAGTTGATTAGTGCACCTCAGAGAGGATGGTTACCAAAATTATAAAATTAATGATATATGAAATATTTAATTTCACACATAAATATCTGTGTAGAGAAATTAATTGTTTTATACAATATAAGTATTTTACATGCTGGGTCAAATATTAAATCTGAAATCCTAATATGATTTTAAATAATATTTATTATTGCCTAATTTGTCACAAAGATTATAATTTTTCTATGAAATTTCATAAATTATTTAAATGGAAAATCCACAATATGGATGGATATATTACTGTTGAAATAAAAATTTTCATGTATATTAAAAAAATGTTAAAAATGTTTTGATGTCTATATGATCAAAGAGCTGGATTAGTTACCACAAATTGATATTATAAAATTATATAAAGAGAAGGATGAAGGAACATGCCAATTAAACTGCAAGAGTAATAAAGTAGCCATAATTATAGAAAATACTATAATAAAAATTAGTTAAACTATATATATTTGTAAACTATGTTTTTATCTACAATACAAAATAGTATAGAAAATAAAGCCAACTTAGCAGAAAGTAGAGCTTTTAATTTTTGAATGGTAATGAAAACACCTTTTTGATATAAAGTGTCATCACCTAAATTTTCTTTCAATTAATGATAAAGAATGAGATCAGGACTTTGTATTGTAGCAACTCTACAAGTTCAAGTTCAGCAGGTGTGAAGGAAATCTTAAATGTTAGATATATCTTTAGTTATTAAAGTTTCTATTTCTGTTTTGATAGTTTGGTATCATTTTACTTTGTTCTGTAAAAATTTGAATCCCATAGTAGTGATGTGAAGCATCTTAAAGAACTGACTTATGGTAATATAGATAGATATGGATACATAGATATAGATATAGTTACAGATACAGTTAAATATAGATTCAGTGTATGCTTACATATTCATGGAGTACTAACATGAACATTAATGACAATATGATATTGTCATTATTTTCTTACTATGGCAAATTCACAAGTTCTGCATGGTTAAGAGGTTACTGAAAGATCACTTTGAAATATTTAGATCTTTCTTGATAGCATTTGCATTTGGTCATTCGATGAAATCTTTCTGCCAACTGATGACCAAATGATTTGTGTTCAGTTTGGTTCTGTGGTATCATGTTACCTTGTGAAACTAAACAATTACCATGAAAAGATTAATTAGGAATTGTCATAATATAAAACTTGGCAATCCCAAAAGCAAAACAGATTAGCATTCTTATCAAGTATGCTTATTTTTAAGAAACTTAAAGGGTGCTTTTCACAAATTTAAGAAAATAGCAAGTTATAAACAAATTCTCTTAATTGAAATTTGCTGGCCATGCTGAAAAAGCAGAAACCCAAAATTCCCTTCATTAAACTTGTAATAACTCTCTGTTTCTCAATAAATAAGGCAAAGTTTCATTAGCATTTTCACTAATATCAGCTGAAGAGCAAGAGGGAATTAGCAGCTCATTAGAAAATGGAAGAGAGTCTGTATACACAAAGTTCAACATATAATAGGCACTTAAATTGATATATGAAACTTATTTATATACACAGGGTAAAAAAGATTGACTTCCTTTCAACAAAAATGCTGGCAGCTTGACTCTTACTGGAAATTCCTTGCAGGTTGTTGTCTTCCTTAAACTTAATTCTGAAAGGACACAGATCAGAGGAGACATAAGGAAGAGATTCTGTTAGTTCTTCTGGACAAATTTATTGAATTACTGCTTCCCTTACTACATAAAACAGTAAAAGGAAGTTACACCTCAGTTGCTTGTTTTTGCAAACACGTGATGAAAAAATAAGGATATAGGAGGTGTGATTGAAAAATATGGTGAATGTTTTAATAAAAACCAAAGAAAACTCAAAGATGCATTGCCATGAATCCCCCTCAGAAACACTTGTGTTTGTTTGAAACACACTTATCCCACCATTCTTGCCCCTTTCTAGAGCAGTCCTGAAAGTTCTCTTATGCGAATATCTTTAGTTGCTTTGTCCTGGCTGATTCCATGTCGTAAACCGATTCAAAACACTTACTTTTTATGGTCATTTTGAGTTTGAGGAAGACCAAAAGTCACAGTGCCAGACAGATCTAGTGAATACATTCAAGGAGGACACACCTTAATGTTTTTATGGGTTTGCTTTTCCGTGGGATAGTACTTGGCAGCAACATTCACCTTAATCTTTATCACAACCTATAAAGACACTCATGAAAGGGAACTCCCAGAACTGCTTCGGAAAGTGACAGGAATGATGGAATAAGTGTGTTTGGAGTGAGAGGGAGGGTTTCCAGGTGATTATATTTGGCAATATAACTGGTAACATTTTTAATTTAAATATCCATCGTGTATTTAAATCACACCTCATATGTAGCAAAAATTTTGTGTTTCCCCAGAAAATAATAAAACCTAAGTTACAAAATACAATGTTAGAATTGTTTTATTCTAACAGAATTTTTATAGCATGCTTTCAGCCAACTTACATGTTTTGTTTTAATCTTACAATGCTCATGTTTGATTGGAGCACAAGAAAAATTTCATCATCCTTAAAAAGGGATTGTTTTCAACTGTGACAATGTATTGTATAAAAATGGAGAATGTCAACTATTCATCTAATAAGTCAAAGCTACCATTCATTATTTTCCAGAATGTACTAAAAGAAAAATAAAAATCTGTTTGTAATGTTTATTTCTAAAGCGATAACAAATATAAACTTTACTTTTCCACTTCAAAGGTAAGTATGGCTTTATTTTTAAATTGTTGATTGATCAAACTATAACTAAGTCATTGACAGGAATCATACAGTTCCATATAGTGGTTAATTTTATGCTGATATCTGAGGAGAAAACAATTTCTATTTTTTTTTTTTAGTATTGAAGAAAGAGCCTGGAAAAATGCTAAAAAATTCTCAAAAGAATGTAACCAAGTGATGTTCAAAATTATTTCTGACATAGGATTGATTATTATGAGTAAACTTCAAGAGAGGCTATTACAGAAAAATTATATATGTATGTGAAATACATATGCAAAATCATACCCAAATTGTAAGAATTAATAAGACCGAGTTTATTAGTTTTAAACATATAAAGAAAATATCTATAATGATATTATTTACTACTCAATCTAATATTTTATCCTTATTTTTTCTTTTCTATGTGACTGTTGCAGACAAACATTTCTCTACTGTTCCATATTTAAATAAAAATACATAACACAAGGAAGGGAGGAAGGAGATAACAAAAAGAAAGCCAATATATTCTCACTTTGATATTTTATATCTTTCATATTTTACTCAATAATAAGTTTTCTTTCTTACTACACAAGGAAATACCACTTCTGAATTTATTTAATCAAAAAAATGTCCTACAGGGCCTGCTGAGCAAGAACAAGATCCTGAGTTTGATTCTGGGTACCAATAAATAAATAAATGTCCTAAAATAGCAGTTGGTAAATATGACAGTACCAGCACTAATGTATAGGACTAGATCTCAAAACAGAAGATAAGCCTTCTCCAAGTACTTTTCAGGAGTGAATTAGTACCATCAAATAGAGGTGCAGAGACAATCCCTACTAAAAATCATCGTGTTTATATTATACATTGCTGTTTTAATACTATCTTTAATGGTGTGTGTGTGTGTGTGTGTGTGTGTGTGTGTGTGTGTGTGACTGCTCTGTCCACATAGCGGATAGACCACATTTTCTAATGCAGTGGGAGTTGACTCAGGCTTAACTCCTAACACTTTATAAAACTTTCTAATGATCAGGCAGAATAGTGTTTTCCACTTATTTAAAACTTTTTAATGATCACTTTCCCCCCAGTGCTTAGCAAAGCAGCTGTTTCTCACTGAGACTGAAGCTCATGCCAAGTTTAAAATGTTAATGTTAAGCCATGTGCTCAAACATTAAGTATCTCCAATTTCCAAACTGAAATATCTTGGCAGCTCTCACTCACTAAATACACTTGCATAGGAACAGACTTAGAGACCTGAAAGGGAAGAAAAATATCCAGCTACTTCTCTTCCTCCAATTTGTGATCTCCCAAAATGGCCAACAATACTGAAATCCTTTTATTAATCTAAAATTAGTTGAATATTGATTGTGGTAGTTGTTCTGAATGATTAAATTCTAAGTTAAATTAGATTGTGGACCAGATTATGGAAAGAATAGGACAATTATAAATGATTGTGTAAGTCCAAGATGAGATAAATGACACTATAAAAACAATTAATGGTTGAAAAAGTTTAAAGTCTTAATTTGAATAATTTTGTATAAGCCATCAGTTAGAATGTCTATTATTTGAGGATTCCTACAATTTTCACAAAATTCTCAATTGAGGGAGTAAAATTCTTAGGCTTTGTGAAAATTATCATACATTCAATGTTTCTTTAAGCTTATTTTTCATAATTTTTGTATTTTCCAATTCATGGGTTTGTTGTACATACCTTATTGTATCTTCCAATTCATGGGCTTGTCATATCATTTGTATAAATTCATACAGCCAGTTTCCATGTTTATGCTTTCCAGTAAGCATAAACATGGTTCCACTACAGCAGAGTCTTCCTCACATTCTCCAAGTAAAATTACATTTCCTTTCTATTAAATATAACATTAATATTTGCTTAATACTAATAGATTTTTCCTTTTGAAAATTTTATATAAATGAACTCAGACAATATAGTATATACAATATGATTCATATTCTTCCAATAGTCACTGTCAAGGGGTCAGGGATTTAGCTGAGTGGCTTAAACGCCTACCTGGCAAGCACAAGGTCTTGAATTAGATTCCTGGAATTAAAAAAAGTCACTGTTAAAATTCAAGGATAAGCTGACAGTTTCATTTTGCTTGGGAAAGTACTAGGAATGGGATAATTTAAAAAATTAATATTTCACTGGATAACCCCAAAAGTAGAATAAAAATGAAAGAGGATGGAGTCAAAGAAACAACAGAGAAAAATTTAGGACAAAGCAATTTACATTTATAATAAAGAATGATATTGAAAACATTTGAGATGCTATTAGCACCTGAGAAGGAAAGACCTTTAGAAATGTTAGTTTCTATTGAAAATGCAGAACCTCAATATTTACAATGAGCTTACAACCACTGATTTTTCAAACCATTACTTTTAATAAATCAAAGTATGTTTGAAGGAATTTAAAACATATTATTGTGATACATTCTGTGCACAATGTATCTGTCTCTTATTTTGATTTGGCTCCATAAAATAGGTTATTTTAATGGTCATCATTCTTGGGTTCTCTGGGGCAATTTAAATATAAAATGTAAGATATTTTATGTATCTTCTATTTACCTGGATATATTTGGCACTCTAATGTTAAGTACTTTTACTTTGGAAAGCATAACAGCTGTTTTTACTCTCAAATAAAATTTATTACTAGATTTTTTCTTACTATAATTTAGTAAAGTACTTACATAACCACATACAAGAAAGACACTAAATATTGTCTTGCATTTTGAAACAATACAACAGCATGTACATGAATAAGTTTTGTTGGTACTTGTGCTCATTTTTAAAAAGGGAGAATTTTTATTGAACATTTCCTTTTTAAATGACCAGAGATCTGAAGGGCTGTCAGAAACTTGGTCAAAGGGTCTGTGAGGTTGATAGAATGAGCCATATAAACAACAGTCAAACATAGTCCTCTGCGTACGCATCCTTCAAGAAAGATTTCTCACTGCTCGCATTTGCATGATAAATGTATGGACTTTGGCTTTGCCAGCTTGATTGAACTCATTGCGTTTTGCTAAGAACAGCATGTGAGCTAGCACAGTCAGCATTCATATATATCTGGGAAAACTGCAACTGTTAGAATTGTGCCACGGGATCAAAGACAAGAAAAGCTCTGTCAGCTGTCAGTTAAATGTTTGTCTCAAATATCTATTTTACAAGTGGTGAATGAAAAATATTGCTAGCATTACATGCACTTTGTTATACACTACTGTTTGGATTTTGTTCTAAGAGTAAAGGATAAAGTTAAGAAAAGGCACAGAAATAGGAGAATAGTCACTTTTCCTGCAAATGAGACAAGAAACAGAAAAATTCTTGGCATAAAGAGTGGGTTTGTGAAAGCAGGTGAAGTTTGATTAACGAACAGTGCAATGCTAGATGGCAATGCTTCACTTCAAAAAAAGATTATTTGTACCTCTGCTACCTAAAAATGAATAAATAAATAAATAATAAAGAATACAAAAGAAAAAGCACAAGAAAATTCCATGACATTGAGTCTGTAAAATATCTGAAATAACTGAATGATCTCAGTCCAGTTCTGAAACATTCAAGGTTTTGTCTACAAGTAATTATCTTTGAAAATTAACTTTGCCCTAGTATTTATGGAGTTTAGACAGGAGTAATTTTCTAAGTGTTTAGAATTATTCACTTTGTCTTTCCATTAAATATTTCATGGTATAAACAACACTGAAATTAGACTATAACTCCAAGCTCAGCAGTCACTATGACTTAAACTATTTGTTAAAACAAATAGAAAAGTATTTGTTAACAAAGCATTTGTTAAAACAAATAGAAAATACCAAATGATGAGAAAGCCACACAGGTATCACCTTTGTCTATTATAGTCATGGTTCAGTTTGTAAGTTAATGATAAATGAAGATAGAATCTTACCAAGGAATTTGATAGGTTATTTTGAATAGCTATTCTGCAAATGGATATTGATTGCCATTGAGACACTACTGGCTTTGTGTCTTGACGATGGATTTCATTCTACCAAGGAAATCATTGCACACCGAGAGTTTAACCATAAAATCAATGACTAACAAGGTTTCGTGGAAGGCAGTGAAAATGGAATGGAATAAGGCTCAGGAATACGGGAAGCTGAGACGTGGTAAGGCTAACATACAGCATAAACATCATAGCATAAAGCAGGATGTGGAAGGATAATAAGGAATTTTCAAATTTTAAGGGAGGTTCAAGAGTACAGTTGAGTCAGAAATGTCTGAAACATATTTTTGTAATTCAAGAAAACATGTAATGCATAATGTTGACTTTTAAACCATTTTAATCTTACTTCAGTGAATTAACTGTACATTCAGCATGTTATTTCACAATTGCCAATCTCTTTGGTCTGTACAGCTCCTTACAGCATGTTTCCACTGTGTAACTGAAGAATGTATATTGTTTCCCCAGTGTGCATGAATATATTTGGAAAGGAATTCATATGACAATACTTACCTGACTTCCTTATGATTCTATTCTTCCTAAACAAAGATGTTATTTAAACTCATTCAATTGTCTTTTATTGACATGGATGCCAAAAAAGAAAAACAATTATGAATTTAGCATTGTGGTATTATGCCATAGTGGAAAAGTTGATAATAAAATGTATTTTTGTAAAATTCATTGTCATTGCACCAGAGACTTGCATGGATCCTTGCATCCTTCAAAAAATGTGATTATAAAAATACTAACAGTCCTTTTCCATTGTTTTGAGATATGGACTCTCTAGAAACCAAAATACACTTACAAATCCTTAAAATAGAGTGATGCTAAGACATTATGAATGAATTATTTATTTGAGGAAGGAAATCACTGTAAATGTTGGGAGTTTCTAGCCCTTGTTTTATTCTACCTCTATCTTTCTTGTCTCTCTGTTGAGCTCACAATTCAATTTTATCCTTACCATATTTGATCATTCAGAGTCCTAATTTTTGGAGTAAGTTTTTAAGGGACCTTATGCATGTTGCACTGTTTTTAGGACTGTTTTTAAAGTCCTGCAGCAAGCAACTAGATGCAAAAAGGAAAGAAGCATTTTCTTATTTAGATAGAGTAGGTCTTCAAAATCCAGATTGATTGCAGTCCAAGACACTCATGAAGCAAGTTATGTAGCAGTTTGAAAAGAATCATCTGAAATACCCTCTGAGATATACAGATGGTTCTTTTTTATTTAGAGAAAAAAAGCAAAAGAGAAAAAGGGTAGAAATAATATAGAATTTTTTAAAAAGTAAGAAATCACTAGTTGATAAATTATATATTGTTATCTTACAGTAGTTGTTCAAGTTATAAAATCAAAACATAAAAAGTGGACAATCAAACAATGACAGTACAAACTATTCTGTTTGATGAAAATGATGTGGCATTTTTATACAATGGAATATTACTTGAGATAGTTGTTAAAGTGGTAGGTTTCCCAGATTTTTAGGAGATAAGGATGTTATTATATGTCTATTAAAAATTTTTTGAATACTGAGCCACAGAAATTTAGAAGCACAAAATTCCACAAATAACACTGCATAGTACAGTTAGGATTTAGACTCAGGCACTTGGTTTCATTGTCCATTTTTATAACTGCTACATTCCACAGTCAACTTTCATATTTAGCAGTTATCCTACATTGTTTGCAACATTTTATGTATATTAGAAAGTTTTGTTTTTAAATAACCCTAGGAAATATGTGGTTTTATTTTCTCATTTTGCAGCTAAATGGAGATATAATATACAGAGATATAATGTACAAGCAAGAGAGTTTGACTCTAGACTTTGAATGACTATAGTCTTCAAGACACTGGAAGAACTCTGGTTTAGGTGCTTTGAATGGTTAATTGCCTTCTTTCTAATGGTCCATTAGCTTATATATTAATAAACCAATTGAAACTTGAATCTATTGTAGAAGACTTCACTGGATGATGAAAATACTGGTAATTTCTGAAGCCATTGAAATTTAAGAGCTACCATTATGAACCTCACAGGACATTAAGTAAGTAAAAGACTATTCTTTCTTCATGTAGATTTAACTTTACTGAGATGATGCAGCTATACAATTATGAGGTTTTGCTTCTTAATGTGGCTTCATGTAAGTATGTCTTCTGTATTAATATCTTAAACTGTTTACACAGTCTACTAAGATAATTTAATTTTCTTAGAAACAATGATAAAAAGTTGTTATTTATTTAAGAAATTTAAGTGTGTCTTATGTTCTAGGTGAATTGGATATATTGTGTTTAATCATAAAATGGCCACTTAAGGTAAGAAAACAGAAAAAAGAGGTCTCTGAGACCTGAGATTTCAAAGTCTGTGCATTTTTTTTAGTCTTCATAAAGGAAAGATATAATTTGCCTTTATAAAATCATAGTTAAAATAATTAGACTATATTATTTACACAAAATTTTGTTTCTGTTTTATGAATATGTAAGAATATTAAGGTGGAAAAAAATACCACACTTTCTCAATTTCAATTTCACTTCAGTTCTGGGATATGTCAATTTTCTAAAATAAATGTATATTCCATTTTTGAAAGAAGAAATTTTTTTAAAAGATACTAAGCATCTACCAAATAAATCTCCATGAGCCCTATCATGTATTATAAAGTGAGGAAATTGACAAACAATATTTTTGACATTTTGATGCTATTTTAATATTACATTGATTTCTAGTAAGAATATAGAGCCAGAAATATGTAACATTAAGTCTATCATGAATTATAGAATTATATAAGACATTTTGTTTTTTCAACTTCAAGTTCATCACTTATTAAACTGACTAGTTTGTTTGAAATGTACTTTTCTTAAGCAATGCTTGGTTTTATTAAAATAATTACTGGTGAGTGTCCAGATTCATTCTGTTTACATGAAAAAAAAACAAAAGGGGAAGAATCCTGATTTGAATATATTTTTATTGGTTGGTATATAATTATTACATGTGCATTGATAGATGTCTTAGTATGACTGTCCCCAAGGAGGGTGATAGTGGGATCAGAAAGTCTGAAACTGTCACTTTTACAGTGGCCACAGATTTCCATGGGTGGGATGCACAGAGGACACATCAGGTATCTATTGTGTCTAAGTAGATGCAGCTGTTACATGAGGGTGACCTGTGTGCATCCAATAGGCAGGCAGAGAAGATAAAACCAGAGGCATGACATTCAGAAGTGAAAGTACACAGTGGTGAGCAACACCATGGGGTCAATAAATATGAAGTTTAATATTTTGCATTTAATATTTTTCTTTGACTTCTTTCCCAAATACTTTTCAATTACATTACTACTCCAATTCTTTACTTGAAATGCTAATGTACAGAACTTTCCAAATCAAGTAGGAGACTGAAGTCATAGTTTTGACTTTCTAGATCTAGATACAGTGAAAATAGTCTATTAATTTTTTATCATAGACACATTGATATTGGCTATATGAGTCTTACCACCAAATTATCGGATGAAACAGAGGAAAAGGTACTTGCTCTCTTTATCCACTTGCCTGTCTCCCAGATGCATCTTGCCTGTCACTATATCATGGTGGACGGGTTAGATGAAGAACAGGAGAAATAGAGATGGAGAGTTGTGGTAATTAAATGACTATGTCCACTTGAATAAGAAATGTGCAACTGCATTGACTCAATCTAGTTCTGGTGTGGCTGAAGAGACTTAATGGAGAAAGAAGATCCCCTCTGATGTGATTGGCACCAACCTGTGTGACTGTGACCTGAGTGGAATAAAAGGCAAACAAAGCAGGAAGGCTCACTTCTGTTTCTTTGGTGGAGCTTCAGTCTTCATGTGCACCTTGGATCATCTCCTGGCATCCAGTATAGCCCTTTGGGGTCCTGACATAGACTCACATGGGGCAGACACTGCAATGAACTGTAGCTTTCAACCCCTAACTGGACCCCTCAAATCTCAGAGCCCCAGCAGCCCTTGTGTATTCTTCCACGCCACACTGTGAGGGCAGACACTGAAATCCTAGCTTGTAAATTCTTATGTATTTATGTATATTGTACTAAATCTTTTTCTCTAGCGAGCACTGACTGATACAAGAGGCATTTGTCTCCTTCAGTTTTCATGTCCTGCTCGAGATTTACAGGACTGTGGTGGATTAATGACAGCCACATATTTGGCCTTTTTCATATGAAGCATGTACATGTTTGTCTGCACTCTTAAAGGAAAAAAGGGCCTAAAGAAAAAAGGAATAGAAGGAATAAATAGAAACAAATTCTTGCAAATAAAGAAGAGAAGGGAGGTTGAAGGGAAGGGAGGGAAATGAGAAAAAGAAACAAAAAAGATATATCATGTAGAGGCACAGACTCCCTATGATGAATACTATCATCATGTAAGTCTAAAATGTACCAATAGAATGAAAAGAAAAAAAAGCAGCAGCCCCGTACCTGTAACTGCTTTGATAAATGCCCTAGTGTACAAGTTGCACTGTAGCATTTTCTGGTTCCAGGTTTGGAAAAAAAAATGGCCTCTTCTATTTCTGCCTCTTACAAAATTATTTGCCACTAAAAAAATAAGATATATTTGAAAATTTTGGCTCAGAAGTCAGTAAGAAAATCCAAAGCTCTCAGTAAGTTAATAAGTGGTAGATTCTATTCTTCCTACTGTTTTTGTTAATGATATTTTCTACAACTGTGTAAGGGTAAAAGAGGACAACAGGTGATTTGTTTCAAAGACATATATTTCTGTTGGTATTTCTCACATTAAAATGAATGAAAATATAAATTATTAACCTGATGATAAATAATAGTATTTATAAGTAAGCAGAATGAACAATTCATTTGGATATTGATATTCAGAAGGCTGAATAACTGAAATGAAATATTCATAAACACAGATTGTAAAATAATGTTCTACAAGGGAAGTTTGAGGGTTTTTGAAAGGACATGTTTATGGTAGACAAATTTATCATATGTTCTTGTGAATATTCAATACATTAGCAAGAACCCAGCTCTACATTTGTACAAAGAGTTGACTGTTTAAGACCATTTCCCACATTGCTGCACTGCCTGGCTTTACTGGAACAGAAGAAGGGGGAATAGCAGGCAGAGGCTGTGCTCCGCAGTGTGCTCGATGTACACAAGCCGAAAGTGAGAAACACAGGATTAGACAGGAAAGCTAGCCAAAGATACGGTGACAGATTCTGCTAGTTCTTGAAGAGGCCTGAAATTCATCATTGTTATCAGTTGAGGTCTGGTAATTCCATTTTGGTATCTCACCATTGACCAAGAACTTGCCTCAGGATATGTTCACATAAAGGGCATAGTATCCACCTATGCAACTTTTGGGGTTGAGTGTAACTCCAAAAGAGAGTGTTGTAACTGTGAATGGTCTCAACCCTAATATTTCCATAAATTGGAGAAATTGATGCTGTGAAGACATTTAAAAGGAAATCTAGATGGGAGTCTATAATAGAATTACTGTACTCTGATCCCAAAGACAATTTTAAAACATTTATTAAGATCTGTAATTTCTTCTGGAATGTGAAATCAGAAGCTATTGCATGAGTATTAGTGACATAATTTAATAATAAAACACTTAAAATAAAATTGGAAAAATAATGTGTTTCTTATTGAGTTGTACTATATTCACGTTGTATATCAATGAAAAGCAAATCTCTGAAAGTTATTTTTTCCCCAAACAGAGGCCTTGGTGGTGTACTACACTGTAATTAGCAAAGAAATTCTGGGAACCACTTTATCATTTCCAGGCACTATGGTTCCAAAGCTGGGAAGTGAGCACTGTTCTTGAGGTGATTGATTTTCCATGCATTGCAACAGGCTGAGGTTCACTTCATTATGCAAATTAATAAAATTCAAACTACACAAAATATATATTAGCCATCATAGACTGATTCACCCATATCTAGATACTGAGCATCAGAGCTTTGTAAATCACATACATTGTTAAGCTTCATAATTTAGAAAGAAATAACATGTATTCATAATGTGCTTCACAGATATATAGATATATATAGATGTAATATGTACATACAGAGTAATTTTAGGTTGGAGTGATCATAAGGAAAGTCTAAAGCTTTAATATAGTGTGAAAATAACTGAACATATATGTAGCATTTTAGATATTTGGAAAAAACAGAGGATCTTTCAATGGAGATGTTTTGATTATTATTTTAGAAATAACATAAAGGTAAACATTTAAAAATACCATTTATTAAAAGTATAGTCCTTTGTGTTTTGAAGTCTATAAAACAAATAACAAAAGATTGTTCTCTGTAACAAGTGTTTCTCATACATTTTTTGGTCTTTTTTTTAGACAGGTTATCACTATGCGGTTCAGGCTGGTCTTGGGCTCATTTTGTAGCTCATTGTGGTCTCGAACTTGCAAACAATTCTCCTGCCTCAGCCTCCCAAGTGCTGGGATTAAAGAAGTGTGCCACCACATGCAGCTCTTCTCATGCATTCTTAATTAAACTCTTCAGTGTTGCAGGGGAAAAACATATTTTAATTATGCAAAGATATAGCAGCTCAAATTTGCCCAAAAACAAGGAATGGCTTTGAAACTATCTACTTATACATTGAGATCTGGGGACTTTGGATTCACATTTAAACTAACAATAAAGCAGAGCAAATCTTACCTCAGTCACCTTCAAATTTTCTAGTAAAATGATCACCTAGGAAGGTGAGCCATAGAATGTCAGTTCCTCAGATCAAGAATTCAAATTCTAAGAAAAACAATAGAACATATAATGTTAGCAAAACATAACACTGAACATTGTCATACTTACCTTTTAAATAACAGATTAAATATTTTATATGACAAATTCACCCAACAGATTCATTATAATTTGTAATCTTCAGAAAATACAACACAATGCTTTCCTTAAATTGACTATAATGAATTGAGGTTATTCATGCATGTTATTAACATGGATAATAGAATCATTCTACCTTAATGTTAAAGGTGTCCTAGACTGAAACCTCTTTGGAAAAGATACTATTTTTATCCATGTATCTATCTGTACCCAACCTATAACCAAATATTATCAAGTCTACGAGACACAGATATGGATTGTACCACAAGAAAACTAAGGGTTATCTTTTTTAAGAAGAAAATAAAATATGTTACATTTAATTCCAAACACGTCTGAATCAAGTTGCCTTAATTAGATCATAAATGAAGACTGTAATAAGCATTTTAAGCAACTCATTATTATATTAACTGTTCTGCATATCCTTAATTGTCACATATCACAATAGCTCTAAGAATTCAGTTTAAGAACGCAGAACTGAAACAATCATTTAGGTCAATCTAAAACATTTCCTTGTCAATTCATTGGTTTTTCAATAATTTGATGAGCTCCCTCATCTTTCTTTTTATTATCATTCTTTTCATTAATTTTTCTTTCAATACTCTTTTCTGAGAATATCATTTTATTTTAGAATCTTTTTAAATTTTGCATCTGTAAATTGTGCACATTACTGGGATAATTACATAATTGTCTGAATAAAAACATTGATGTGACAATATAGTTAACACCAAGTTTCACAATACTAGGACTCAGTGCATAAGTTTAAAAAATCTAAAGTAGATTTTTATCATACAATTATTAATAAGTTTATTTATATTTAAAATATACAGCTACCTAATCTAGGAACATGTTATACATGTTACAGAACATGTTATAAATACTTTGAAACATCATTCTCAATATGATATCATGGAATTTTTACTACTGCTATATAATGCTATTATTCTTCAATATATTTTGATTTTGTTTAACATTTGAAACACTCTCATCATTAAAACATAATGAAAATATGACATGAACTTCTTTTCCTTCATAGATGAGATCTGTTCCCATGATTGTTTTCTGCCTCCAGTAAGTGTTTTAGTCACATCGCTCCATATTCTATTTAGTGTAAAATAAAACCACTGAAACTACACTTTCAGGTGTCAAAGGTAAAAAACACAACTCAAAAGTCATATTTACACAGTTGGAGGATACAAGCAGTTGCTGTCTGAATTTATATTATCCACTATGAAGTTCAGGAACTAAAACCCCCTCATTCTTATTTAGAATTGTGTATAATGTTTCCACTCAATTCTCTCATCTCTGGGAATATTAGGAAAAGGAGTATAATCTGTCTACTTTTTGAGTCATTTACTAAGCCTGGGATGTTTTCTCAGCTGAGACAAGAGAACAACTGACATTCATTAAACAGAGGGTCCTGCGAAGGAAGCTGCCATAGGGAAGAGAACCAGGGCATGTCTGCCGCACTAGTGAACTTTAATCCTGCTTTATAGGGTGTGGTGTTTTTCAAGCCAGAGGACCAGTAGAATTTCTTTCTTTCTTTCTTTCTTTCTTTCTTTCTTTCTTTCTTTCTTTCTTTCTTTCTTTCTCTCTTTTTTCTTTTTTTTTTTTTTGTGTGTGCTAAGGGTTGAACTCATGACCTTGCACTTGCCTGGCAGGCTCTCATGCTGCTGAGCTAAATCCCTGGTCTACCACTAGAATTTTATGCTGGTAAAAGAGTTTCACAATACTGTCTATTCATCTAGGATGGGTTAAACAGAATATGTAGTATTCTGCAAAAAATCATCATGAGCTGAAATCATGGTTTTTTCCTTACTTGCTCCCAGTAAATTAATCATATGCATTTATTAAATCAAAATAATTTATCATTTTTTTCTGACACAGGAAAATTTAAGTTGCAATTTACCTTAAATATGTATACTAAAGAAGTAGTTTACAGCAACTATGCTAACACTAAAAAAAAAGGAATATCTGGCGCTGCATTAATTCAAAGATCAATTTTAATTAGAAAGAAAAGTGAGCCAAATAAGCAACACTTACTTTAAAAGAAAGGCATCCTATCATATGTTTCTGATAGATCAGTACTGACAGTCAGAATTTCCTACACTTTTAATGCTTTATCATAGTAGTAAACTTTTCAAATGATTAGGAATGTTATCTGTTTGTACACAGCTAGGCATTAAATATATAAGAAAAAAGATTCTTCAGTAATTGCACATTTTCAGAAAAGAGAATTGTGAGAAATGATTTTTGCTTAGCAATGTGCTTCCCAAACATCAAACAAATAGTATTAATTATTTCTAGATATCATCAATCTGCCTCAATATTCATCTGAAAAGGGCATAATGATATCTATTGTTAGGGTAAACTGAGGCACAGCTGAGCCCACTGAGACAGGCAGAGTTTAAGCAATGTGTGTGGACTTGATTGCAGACCAGGCGCCTCAGGGCCAAGGGTGAAGGGAGAATTGGCCCTAGCAAGGGGCTAAAGCATGTTTTATTGTGGAGTTTGGGGGGCATTGTTGAGGAGGGTGCAAAATTCTGGGTCTCTGAGTAGGGCATCTAGGGCTAGCAGATAGATATGGTGGTGTTGGGTAGATGAGGAGAGGAGGTGCTGGCAGGCACAGCCTGTCTCTTGTGGTTTTTTTATGGAACTGGCTCTCTGCAGGTTGAGCTGTGTGGGGAAGCTGTTAGCTTCCTGCTGAATGCAGAACTTCTGCAGGTGTGAATAACAGATCTGCTTGGGGAGTTATTCTCTCCTAGCTGGTGGGAATCTAGTTCAGAGACCTGACATCTACTAGCCAACCAAGTCACAAGGGTTACTAGTGTTAACCTGGGTAAAGTTTTCAAAATGTTAAAACTGTCAAATTTATAATAAACACTGTGCTAGTATTATTTTTTTAATTTATTATCTATCTCATTTTGATTGACATCGATTTTTCCCTCTCTCCAAAAGCTAACCCTTCACTTGTATTTCTAACATGCTAGACATGCATTAACTTTACTTACTTGTGTGGTTGTTCACAATACCGTAGTTTTCCTTTGGGTGGTTTCAGATCCTGATTTCCAGTGCAAGTGAATTCTGGTTCCCATTTCACTAATGAGTGCTTAATGACATGAGTTGCAGATATAAATGGAGACAATGACTTCCATGAACTTGGTTAAAATTCTTGGAAATATTGTTTTTGGAGGCTGCATCTAACTGGTAGGCTAATGTGTGTGTGTCTGAGTTCCCAGAGCTGCTCAGGCAGAGCACACCTGGAGGTGACATGGGAGGATATGGTAGAGTCCCTGATGACTCACTATGATGCATGGACCTGCTGGATTGTATTTGTCTCTTTTAGCCCAAGCTCAGTGAACAGTTTCTGTAAAGGGCTGGATTTTAAATAATTTAGTCTCTGAGGAACATATGATTAAGGTGTACTTATTAAAATCAGATGATGAATATTACAGTGTTTCAATTAAACTTGATTCAAAATAACAGCTGGTAAGCTAAATTTGGTCTGTAGACTATTTTTTTTCAATTCCTGTCTTAACCTGACAAAGCAGAATTTCTTTAGCTGGCAACCAAAGCAAGTATCAATTAAGGGATTAATAAAGGATTTTTAAAAATGATTTAGATCTAAAATGACCTCCAGAAATTTCCTGTGTCAGGGCTTTGAGAAGTTGACTGGATCATGGGGCTCCTTTCATCATCAGCAGATTAATTCATTGATGAGTTCACACTTGTGAGCTGTTAGTAATTAAGCCCTATAGCAAGAGGTGGACAACGGGATACAGACCTACGGCTGTCTCTGTTTGGCTTTCCAGCTCTCTCTTCATCCTGGCCGATATGAGGGAAGTAGCTATCCTCTTCCATGCCTTTCTACTGTGGTGTTTCTACCAGCCAACCATAGAGTGAACTGACTGAAGGCATAAGCCAAGTAAACGCTCCATCTTTAAGTTGCAGATGTTAAGAGTTTTGTTTCAGTAGTGAAAAAGTGAAAGTATAAATCTTGTGTCTGTTTGAGTAATTTTCTTATGCCTTTGCTCAACTGTCTATATTTGTGTCCATGCATGTATTTACTTCTAAATAATTACAGATATCAATAGATCTTCTAAATATAAATGTCATTTAAGTCTGTAAATATAAAGTCTGGTTAAAACCAAGGATTTTTTAAATTTAAGGAACTCATTATAGTAAAAGATACAGTTGTTATTAGCCCCCTCAGTCTTTCTTTTGCTTCAAATACAGTTAATTCAGTATTGACACTTTGTGAAAGAATTCCAGAAGTCTTCTTTTGTGACTTTAGTTACTCTGTTGTGGTTGTCTCAATCTCCTGAACTGATTCAAAAGTTTTATGTTGCTTGGTCATTCGAACTTTGGGGAAAATCTGTAAGTTGCATGGTTCCAAATTAAGGGAATAAGGTGGATGAGGACACAGCACAATGGTTTTATTTGAAAGAGGTTTGATCAGTGAGTGGTAAAAACATATGATGAATGTTTAACTTAAAGCATACACTACAGTAACAGACACATTGCCATCAATTCCCTCAAAATACTGAACTCCCACACCTCATTTCTAACACAGTCATCACACTCATAATACAAGTTAATAAATTAAAATGAAAATTTTATTAAATATTTTGTACCAATAAAATATCTGGTAATTACCTCAAATTTTACCCTCACTAGTAATTATGATAACTGATCTACCAAAGTACTTTCTGATTATTAAAGTAATCTTTCTAATGTTTCATTATAAATATGATGCATTCTATCTTGTTCA
>PVLA01014753.1:0-28806 GCA_004027455.1 Hydrochoerus hydrochaeris
GACTACAAACAGTTCTGCTCAAAGATCCAACAAAGATTCAGCAATATGGTCATCTATTTTACACACTCAAACATACATGCAGTTATATCCCTTAGAGCACTTTCTTTTCCTCTCTTTTTTACAATAGCAATTACACATTTTGGTTTTATTACACTTGTAGTTCTTATTTACTTTTTACACTAGAGACACAATATGATATCTATAAATATGATTCTTATTTATTTCACTAATGAGGATAGTCTCAAGTTGTCTCCATTTACCTATGAAGGCCTCTAGATCATCCCTTTATATAGCTGAGTAATATTCCATTGTATAAAAATGCGACATCTTTTTCATCCACTTTGCAATTGATGGGCATCTTGGTTGTTTCCAGGATTTAGCTGTTACAAATTGTGCAGCTATGATCAAGGGTCATAAGAACTGAAAAGTTCATATCAGTTTTTCAGGGAAAATACCCAGGAAGGGAATAGCTGGATTGAATGGGGCTTCTAGTCCTAGTCTTTTGAGAATTCTCCATATGGATTTCCCTAATACTTGCACCAGTCTACATTCCCACCAACAGTGGAGCAGTGTTCCTTTTTCCCTGCAGCCTCGCCAACATTTGTTATCAGTTGATTTCTTGATGGCAGCTATTCTTTCCGGAGTGAGGTAAAATCTCAATGTTGTTTTAATTTGCATTTCTCTAATGACCAGTAATGGTGAACATTTCTTCATGTATTTATTTGCCATTTGTATATCTTTCTCTGAGAACTGTGTGTTCATCTCAGATGCCCACTCTTGGAGAGGGTCTTTGAATTTGGGGGGCTTGATGTTTTTCAATTCTTTGTATGTTCTGGACACAAGTCCTTTGTCTGAGGGGTTGCCAGCTAAAATTCTTTCCCACTCTGTGGGCTTTCTTTTCACTCTGTTAGTGATTTCTTTTGAAGTGCAGAAACTTTTCAATAATATGAGATACCATTTGTTGATTCTTTGAAGTGTTTCCTGTGCAGTTTGCGTTTTGTTCATGAATTCTCTGCCTACCCCTATGTCTCCAAGACTTCTACCTACCTTGTCTTCCAGTAGATTTAGTGTTTCTGTTTTAATATTTAGGTCTTTGATCCATTTAGACTTTAGTTTTGTGCATGGTGATAGGCTTGGATCTAGTTTCAGTCTTCGGCATGTAGAGAGCAAATTTTTCCAACACCATTTATTAAAGAGACTATCCTTCTTTCAGTGGACATATTTAGCCCCTTTGTCAAATATCAGGTGGCTGAGTGTCTTTGTAGTTGTGCTTACATCTTCTAATCTGTTCCATTGATCCTCAAGTCTATTTCTTTGCCAGTACTAAGCTGATTTGATCACTGTGGCTTTATAGTACTGTTTCAAGTCAGGAATTGAGATGCCTCCTGCCTTGCTTTTGTTGCCTAGAATTGCCTTGCTATTCTAGGTTTCTTCAGTTTCCAAATGAATTTTAGTATTGTTTTATCTAGATCTGTGAGGTATGTCAATAGTATTTTGATTGGGATTGCATTAAGTCTGTATACCAGTTTTAAGACTATGGCCATTTTCACAATGTTGGTTCTTCCTAACCAAGAGCAAGGAATGTCCTTCCATTTTCTAACGTCCTCTTCAATCTCCTTTTTCAGCATAGTATAATTTTCAGCATATAGGTCTTTTACATTTTTAGCTAGGATGATTCCTAAGTATTTCATTTTTTTAGATGTTATTGTAAAGGATGATATTTCCATAATTTCTCTCTCAGTGAGTTTTTTGTTTCTGTACAGGAATGCTATTGATTTTTGAGCATTGACTTTGTATCCAGGTACACTGCTGAACTTGTTTATTACCTCTAGTAGTCTTTTAATGGAGTTTTTTGGGTCTTCTATATAGAGTATCATGTCATTTGCAAATAGTAATAATTTAACTTCTTCCTTTCCTATCGTTACTCCTTTTATTTCTCTTGTCTGACTGCCCTGGCTAGTGTTTCCAGAATTATGTTGAAAAGGAGTGGTGATAGTGGACATCCTTGTCTTGTTCCTGATTTTAAAGTGAAAGCTTTCAGTTTTTGTCCATTTAGTATAATGTTGGCTGTTGGATTGTCATAGATGGCCTTTATAAGGTTGAGATAGACATCGTGTATTCTGATTTTCTGAAGGGTTTTTATCATGAACATATGTTGGACTTTGTCAAAAGCTTTTTCTGCATCTATTGAGATGACCATGTGGCTTTTGGTTTTGGCTCTGTTGATGTGGTGTATTACATTTATTGATTTGCATATGTTGAACCATCCCTGCATTGCTGGAATGAACCCCACTTGGCCATGATGTACAATCCTCTTGATGATTTGCTGCATTCTATTTGCCAGTATTTTGTTGAGAATCTTTGTATCAATGTTCATTAGTGAGACTGGCCTATAGTTCTCTTTTTTGGTAGGATCTTTCCCTGGTTTTGGTATCAGAGTAATGCTTGCCTCCAGGAATGATTTATGGAGGATTGCTTTTTTCTCAATTTCATTGTAGAGTTTAAGGAGTACGGGCATCAAATCTTCTCTAAATTTCTTGTAGAATTCAGCTGTGAATCCATCAGGACCTGGGATTTTCTTTGTTGGTAAGTTTTTAATTACATTTTCAATTTCAATAGCTGATATTGAGTTGTTCAAAATTGCTATATCTTCTTGGTTGAGCTTTAGTAATTCATATGTTTCTAGAAATCCGTCCATTTCCTCTGTGTTTTCCACTCTATGTGAGTAGAGATTTTCAAAGTAGGTATTCATGATCTTTTGAATTTCCATGGGATCTGTAGTAATTTCTCCCTTTTCAGTTCTTATTGCATGAATTTGAGATTTTTCTTTCTTTCTCTTGATAAGGTTAGCTAGGGGTTTGTCAATTTTATTTATTCTCTCAAAAAACCAGCTTTTAGATTCATTAATTCTTTTTATTTTATTTTTTTTTGTTTCAATTGCATTGATTTCTGCTGTAATCTTTACAATTTCCTCTCTTCTATGAGCTTTGGGTTTAGCTTGCTCTTCTTTTTCTAGAAGCTTGAGGTGGAGCATTGGGTTGTTTATTTGTGCTCATTCTTTTTTCTTGATATGACAGTTTATTGCTATATATTTCCCTCTTAAGACCACTTTCATTGCATCCCACAGGTTACAGTATGTTGTTTCTATATTTTCATTGAATTGTAGGTATTGCTTTATTTCTTCTTTAATTTCATCTGTAGCCCACTGGTTGTTGTTATTTAATTTCCATGTATTTATGCAGGTTTTACAATTTCTTTTGCCATTAATTTCCAATTTTAGTGCACTATGGTCAGATATTATGCATGGTATGATTTCAACACTTTTGCATTTACTTAAGAATGTTTTATGGGATAATATATGGTCTGTTTAGCAGAATGTCCTATGTGCAGCTGAGAAGAGTGTGTATTCTGATATGTTTGGGTGGAACACTGTAAACGTCTACTAAATCCAGTTGCTCACAGGTATGATTCAGTTCTGTTGTTTCTTTGCTGACTTTTTGTCTAGTTGATCTATCTCTTTGTGACAATGGGCTGTTAAGATCCTCTGTTAAAATTGTGTTCTTGTGTATTTGGTTTTTCATGTCCATTAGTATCTGTCTTATATGGTTGGATGCTCCTGTATTTGGTGCATATATATTTATAATTGTTAGTTCTTCCTCTTGAATTTTTCCACGAACAAGTATGTAGTGAATTTCTCTATCTCTTTTAATCATTTTAAGTTTGAAGTTCACATTGTCTGCAAATAGAATAGCTACCCCTGCTTTTTTCTGGGTTCCTGTTGCATGGAATACTGTTTTCCATTCTTTGACTTTTTATCTATGAGTTTCCTTTTGGGTCCGATGTGTTTCTTGTATACAGCATATTGTGGGATCCTGTTTCTTGATCCATTCTGTCAATCTATTTCTTTTTCTAGGTGAATTGAGGCCATTTACATTTATGGATATCACTGATATGTACTGGCTCGACCTTGCCATGTTATTTTCCAGTTGTTTCTTTCTGCTTTTCCTCTTATTTAATTGCTTATCCTACCTGGTGGTTTCTTTCTGTTGTTGTTTTGGGGATTGTGGTCATTTTTATTTCTGTCTAGTATGTCTTTCAGTACTGTTTCTACGGTTGGTTTGGTGGGCATGAATTTCTTCAGTTGTTCTTTGTCATGGAAGTATCTTATTTCTCCATTAAATTTGAATGAAAATTTTGCTGGGTAAGTCAGTCTGGGTTAAAGATTGTTTTCTTTCAGGGCTTGAAATACCTCACTCCAAGCTCTACTTGACTTGAGGGTTTGTGCTGAAAAGTCTGCCATGATTCTAATGGGGTTTCCTTGATAGGTGAGTTGTGTCTTTTCTCTGACAGCTTTTAGTATTCTGTTTTTATGCTGTATGTTTGAGATCTTAATTATTATGTGTCTGGGTGTGGATTTATGTTGATTGTGACTGTTTGGTGTTCTAAATGACTCACTTATCTGCATATCAGATTCTTTCCCCATGTTTGGGAAATTTTCTGCTATTATTTCTGTAAATACTTTACATATGTCATTTGCCTGGACTCCTGTATCTTCGCTAATGCCCATTATTTTTATATTGTTGCTCTTGGCATCATCATGAAGCTTCTGGATTGTCATTTCATGCTGCTTTGTTATTTTTAAAAGTTCTATCTTTTGCTGATCACTAATTGTGATCCTGTCCTCAAGGTCCGAAATCCTATCCTTAGTTTCCTTTAGGCGGTTTTGCTCACTTTCAATAGAATTTTTTGTTTCTTTTATGTCTCTTTGAGTTTGTTTCATGAATTCTGCTTGTTTTCTATATTGTTCAGTCAAAGTTTCAATCAGTTTCCCATGCTCATGTACTTTTTTCTCTAGTTCTTTTTTAGCTGCATTCAACAACTCCTTTACTAAAGTTGTTATTTCTGTCTTTACATGGGAGGGTACTTCTAATTTGATTTCCTCTATAGCCTGATGCAGTTGTTTATTTCATTTGCTATCTTTTCAGAGATTCCTGGTGTGTTACTTTTGGAGTCCTCTATTTTAATGTCTCCTATACTTGCTTCTGGTGAACTATATATTTGAGACTGCATTTTGGTTTTCATTTTGTCATTTTCACTCTGTCTGATGTTTTCTGTGTGTAGGAGGGGATCACACACACTCTTTTGAGACTCACTAAAGTCTTACAGTTAGTTGTAGGGGATTTTACTACTGGCCCTATTTATCCCCTGTACACCTCTATTTTAGGGGCATATTCACCACACTGATACAGTTAATCTGTTGTAGTCCAAGGTTTGCCACCTGGGGCAACATTCCAAATTTTTTCACACTAACTGGAGAGTGCTGAGGTCTTTTGATATTCCAGGAGGGAGGGCTGGCCCAGCAGAAGCAGTCCAGGGCAGTTTTCAGTCTTGGGTAGGCCTCCTTGTGTTCCCAGTGGCAGGGCGGGCCCTTGGGGGACATTTGAGGCAGCCTATGCCTGAGGCGGGCTTCCGCTAAGTTCCTGGAGGCAGGGTGGGTCCACTGGGGAGGTTCTAGGCAGCTTATAGCTGATGCAGGCTTCCTCTAAGTTCCTGGTGGCAAGGTGGGCCCATGGGGGAGGTTCCAGGCCTGTTTTTATTTTTTATTTTAAAGAGAATAAAACAAAAGAGGATAGAATAAAGCAGATCAGAATAGAACAATGTAAACAACATAGTACTTCACAACAAAACAACCAGATATTAACAGTAGCTACCATAGTGTCTCTTTCTTTGAAGTAGTTGAATATACCTTCACACACAATAACATCAACCATAATAAAATAGTATAAAACCATTCATGGGAATGAAAGTATTACAGGACATTCAAAACCAAATAACAGAAAATGAACAATGGCTTCTACAATATCTCATTTTCCATAAAAATTTTGTTTATACTATCACATATATTAAAATCTAATAAATCACAACATGATAGAACCAATGGAAATAGAAGAAGAAAAGCATGGTAGGGCTTCAGAGCAAGATGATATTGAATCAACAATGGCTGCCATAACATCTTGTTTTCTTCAAAGTAGCTGTTCATACCATCATGACATAATAAAATCAAACAAAACAGAATGAAACCATTCCAACCAATGAATGAAAACATTATAAGGCTTCAAAGCAATAATAATAGGGGACCATGATTACCATAAAATCTTATGTACTCCTATCATTTCTTACACTAGAGAGACTATATGCTATTTATACATGTGAGTTTGATTTATTTCACTTATGAGTATGGTCTCAAGTTGCATCCATTTATTTATAAATGTCTCAATGTGATTGTTCTTTATAGTTGAGCAGTACTCCACTGTATTAAAATACTATAACTTTTTTATCCATTCCTGAGTTGATTGGCACTTAAGTTGCTACCAAGATCTGGCTGTTACAAATTGTGCAACTATGAACATGGGTGCACATGTACCACTATGGCATGATGTTTTCAATTCTTCTCGGAATATGCCTAGAAGTGAAATAGCTGGGTCAAATGGGACTTCCAAGCCCAGATTTTGAGAAATCTCCAGACTGACCTCTACAGTGTTTGTACTAGTCTACACTCCCACCAACAGTGCAGAAGAGTTTCTTTTTCCCTGAAGTGTCTCTAGCATTTGTTGTTGGTAGTTTTCTTGATCCTAGCGGTTCTTTCTGGAGTGAGATGATATCTCAGTGTGGTTTTAATTTGCATTTCCCTAATGACTACTGATGCTGATCGTTTTTTCATGTATTTATTTGCCATTTGTATTTCTTCATCTGAGAACTGTGTATTCATCTTGGATGCCCATTTTTGGATTGGGTCTTTGAATTTTGGGGGTATGACTTTTTCTTTTTTATTTAAAGAGAGGAGGAAAGTAAAACAAAAAAGGATAGAAACAATACACAAATTAAAAAAATAAACTGTAAGAAATCATTAGTTGATACATTACATATGGTCTTCTTGGATATAGTTGTTCAAGTTACAAAATTAAAGCATACAAAGTGGACATTCAAACAGTGAGGCTGTAAACAGTTCTATTCACCAATCCAACAAAAACTTAGTAATATGGTTATCAATCCTACACATTTAAATATACATGCAGTTACATCCTTTAGAGCACTTTTTTTCCCACTCCTTTTGGTTTTTAAGTCCGTTATTTGTTTAGTTACATCATATTTCAGGTTGCTCAGTACCTTACTGATCTGTTTTGTTGTTGTTTTATTTTTTCTTATTTATTATTTTATTTTATTTATTTACTTTATTTTGAAGGTAGTAAAATGCAGCAGAACAAGACAGGACAAAGCCAATTGAGGCAGTGCAGTGAAATTGTTACAGAACCTCACAGCAGGTTACCAGGATAACAGTAATAGGTACAATAGTATATCTGGTTTTCTTCACAATAGTTGTTCCTTCCATCAGGTAGAGCAATATCAAAGGAAATACCGAAATTGTAAAAACAGAATATTGAATAGAGCAGTACTATTGATTAGAACAGAGCAAAAAAGATAAAAATATTTGCCTTCAAAGAGATGGCAGAAGAAAATCCCCCTTATTTGCTATATTGCATATAGTCAAACTTTCAAGAGATGCTCAGATCTCTGGTACTCACTTGCTAGTGTGTGGGGGGGTGATGAGATGGATGTTTGATTTTTAGCCTGAGTGCCAGTAGGCTCACAGCCCCCCAGCAGAGCCTGTTTTCTTAGCTCCCTAAGTTCCAACATGGTGTGGATCTCAGGAAATGTTTATATGGTTCTTGCCCTGGGGTGGCCGCGGCTTGGGAGGCCACAGCCACTTATCAGAGTGGTGTGCAGGCTTCCTGTTTTCCCAGCACCCCAAATTCCAACATGGCACAGATCTCGGCAAAGTCTGATATGGTTCTCGCCCTGAGGCAGTCACGGCTTGGGAGGCCACAGCCACTTACCAGAGCGGCGTGCTGGCTGCCTGTTTTCTGAGGGTCTGATTTTTAAAAATTCTTTATATGTTCTAGACAGAAGTCCTTTGTGTGAGGGACAGTTGACTAGGACTTTTTTTCCTAATTTCTGAGTTTTCTTTTCACTCTACTGGAGATTTCTTTCAATATGCAAAAACTCTTTAATAAGACATGATCCCAGTTAATGATTTTGGGAAGTATTTCCCATGCAGTTTGATTCTTGTTTATGAATTCTCTACTTACCCCTATGTCTTCAAGATTTTTACCTACTTTGTCTTCCAATAGATTTAGTGTTTCTGTTTTAATGTTTAGGTCTTTTATCCATTTAGACTTTAGTACATGGTGATAGGTATGGGTCTCATTTTAGTTTTCAGCATATGGAGACCCAGTTTTTCCAGCACCATTTATTAAAGAGACTATCATTTTTCCAGTGAACGTGTTTGGCCCCTTTATCAAAGATAAGGTGGTTGAGTGTGTTTGTAATTGTAGTTGTATCTTCTAATGTATTCCATTGATCTTCAGGTCTGTTTTTATTCCAGTACCATGTTGATTTTATTACAGTAGCTTTGTAGTATAATTTCAAGTCAGGGATTGTGATGCCTCCTGCCTTGCCTTTGCTGCTTAGAATTGCCTTTGCTATTCTAGGTCTCTTCTGGTTCCAGATGAATTTTAGGAGTGATTTCTCTAGATCTATGAGGTATGCTAGTGGTATTTTGATTGGGATTGCATTGAATCTGTATAATAATTATGGGAGAATGGTCAAATTCACAATATTTATTTACTTATTTTAAATATATTTATTTACTTTATTTCACAATATTTATTTACTTTATCCATGAACAAGGGATGTCTTTCCATTTTCCTAGGTCCTCTTCAATTTCTCTTTTCAGTGTATTATAATTTTCCCTGAATAGATCCTTTACTTCTTTTGTTAGATTAATTCCTAAGTATTTCATTCTTTTGGATGCTATTGGGAAGGGTGTGGCTTCTCTTATTTTTCTCTCAGTGATTTTGTTGTTTGTGTATAGGAATGCTATTGATTTTTGAGTATTGACTTTGTATCGAGCTACATTACTGAATTTATTATATCTAGGAGTCTTTCAATGGAGTTTTGTGAGTCTTCTATGTAGAGCATCATGTCATCTACAAGTAATAATACTTTTTCCTTTTTTCCTATCTTTACAATCCTTTTGTTTCTCTCTCTTGTCTAATTGCACTGGCTAGAATTTCTAGTACTATGTTGACTAGGAGCGGTGATAATGGACATCCTTGTCTTGTGCCTGATTTTAAGGTAAAGGCTTTTAGTTTTTAGCCATTTAATATGATGCTGGCTGTTGGTTTGTCATAGATGGCCTTTATCATATTGAGGTAAAGACCATCTATTCCAATTCTCTGTAAGATTCTTATCATGAATGAGTATAGGACCTTATCAAAAGCTTTTTCTGCATCTATAGAAATGATCATGTGATCCTAATTTTAGCTCTATTTATATGGTGGATTACATTTATTGATTTACATATGTTGAACATCCCTGCATGCCTGGGATGACTCCCACTTGGTTGTGGTGTATAATCTTCTTGATGATTTGCTGCATCCTGTTTGCAAATATTTTATTGAGAATTTTTGCATCTATGTTCATTAAAGAGATTGGCCTGTACTCTTTTTCAGGTGGGTTTTTCTCAGGTTTGGTTAGTAGAGTAATATTTGCTTCCAGGAATGACTTAGGAAGAATTGCTTCTCTTTCAGTTTCATTGAAGAGTTTGAGGAGTGTTAGCATTAAGTCTTGTTTGAATTTCTTGTAGAAGTCTGCAGTGAGTCTGTCTGGGTCTGGGCTCTTCTTTGTTGGTAAGGATTTAATTACTTTTTCAATTTCATTAATAGAAATTGGGTTATTCAGCAGTTTTACATCTTCTTGACCTAGCTTTGGTTTATATGTTTCTAGGAATGTGTCCATTTCTTCTGCGTTATTGAACCTGTGAGAGTAAAGGCTTTCGAAATAGGTATTGATGATCTTCTGTATTTCCACCAAATCTGTAGTGATTTCACCCTTTTCATTCTTTATTGCATGAATTTGAGTTTTTTATTTCCTTTTTTTTATAAGGTTGGCTAGGGGCTTATCAATTTTATTTATTCTTTCAAAGAAACAACTCTTTGATTCGTTGATTCTTTGTATTGTTTTCTTAGTCTCTATTGCATTAATTTCTGCTCTGATCTTTATAATTTCCTCCCTTATTTTGGCCTTGGGCTTGACTTGGTCTTTTTTTTCTAGATGTTTGAAGTGTAGCATCAGGTTGTTTATTTGTGTTCATTCTGTTTTCCTGATGTGGGAATTCACTGCAGTAAGTTTTCCTCTGAGGACTGCTTTCATTCCATCCCACAGATTCCGGTAAGTTGTATTTGTATTTTCATTTGCTTGTAGATATTGTTTAATTTTTCTTTAATTTCCTCTGTGACCCACTGATTGCTCAAGAATATATTATTCAGTTTCCATGTGTTTGTGGGGTTTTTGCAGTTTCTTTTATTGTTAATTTCTAGTTTCATGGCAGTATGATCCAATAACATGCATGAGATAATTTCAGTTCTTTTGCATTTACTTAAGTATGTTCTGTGGGCTATTATATGGTCTGTTTTAGAGAATGTCCCATGTACTGCTCAAAAGAATGTATATTTTGATGTTGTTGGATGGAACACTCTATATACATCTATCAAGTCCATTTGTTCACAGGTGTGATTCAATTCTGTTATTTCTTTACTGATTTTCTGTCTGGTTATCTGTCCCTTTGTGTCAATGGCATATTAAGGTCTCCTGTTATAATTGTGTTATTGCTTATTTGATTTTTCATTTCTGTTAATACTTGTTTTATATAGCTGGGTGCTCCTGAATTCGGTGCATATATGTTTAAGATTGTTATGTCTTCGTCTAACAGCCTTCAAGTTTTCCCCTAACTAGTATGTAGTGGCCTTCTTTATCTCTTGAGATCATTCTTGGTTTGAAGTTCACATTGTCTGCAAATAGAATAGCTACCTCTGCTTTTTGGGGGTTCCTGTTGCATGGAGTATTGTTTTCTATCCTTTGACTTTCAGTCTATGAGTTTCCTTTTGGGTTAGATGGGTTTCTTGTAGACAGCATATGGTTGGACATTGTTTCTTGATCCATTCTGCCAGTCTGTTTCTTTTAGTTGGTGAATTGAGGCATTTACAATAATGGTTATAACTGTAATATGTTGGTTCATTTTTGACATGTTGTTTTTCTGCTGTTGCATCTTTACTTTTCCACTCTGTTTGTTTGCCTTGCTTAGTGGTTTTTTCCTATGTGTATTTAGAATGTCTTTGAGTATTCTTTGAAGGGTTGATTTGGTGATCATGAAGTTTTTCAGCTGTACTTTGTCATGGAAGTATGTTATTTCTCCATCCATTTTGAAGGACAGTTTTGCACGGTACATCAGTCTGGGCTGGAAGTCGTTTTCCTTTAGGATCTGAAATACTTCACTCCATGCTCTTCTGGACTTCATTGTTTTTTTTTTTTTTTTTGAGAAGTCTGCTGTGATTCTGATAGGTTTTCCTTTATAGGTGATCTGTCTTTTCCTTCTAACAGGTTTAATATTCTGTTTTTATGTTGAATTTCTGGGATGGTGATTATTATATGTCTGGGTGTAATTTTATTTTGGTTATGGCTATTTGGAGTTCTATATGCTTCACTGATCTGTATGTCAGTTTACATTCTCATGTTCGGGAAATTTTCAGCTATTACTTCTGTAAGTAGCCTTTTGATATCATTTGTGTTGTCCCCTTTTTCGTTAATCCCTATCAATCTTATGTTTTTCTTTGCATCATCTTGCAATTGTTGAGTTGTTATTTCCTGATTCCTTGTTATTTTTAAAAGAGTTTTCCTGTTCACTGGCTGCAATGTTGTCTTTGAGGTCTGAAATTCTATCTTCACTTTCATTGAGGCAGTTTTGCCAACTTTCAATGGAATTTTTGATTTCCTGAATATCTCTTTGAATCTGCTTCACACATTCTGTTTGTTTCTTATATTGTTCATTCAGGGTTTCCATCTTTTTGCATTGTTCTTCTAATTTTTTAACTCTGTCTTCTTCAGATATGTTCAGCAGTTCTTTAATTATCTTTATCATTTCTTCCTTTACATTGAAATTATTTCTGATTTGAGTTCTTTTATAGCTTCCCAGAGTTGTTTCTTTATTTCAGTTGATATCATTTCAAACATTTCAGGTGTGTGGCTTATATTTTCTTCTATGTACATGGCTCCTAGGTTCTGTTGGGATGGGCTGGAGGTTTGAGATTGCATTTTGTTCTTTCGTCTTGTCATTTTCCTATATTTCCAGGTTTCAAGCAATGTTCCCAAGCTTCCACCAGGTGTGTTGGAAATCACCTCATGTGTCCTTGGCTCCTGGAATTTACACAGGTGTGCTGTAAACACCTCACATGGCCTCAGCTCCCTGGATTGAAAGAAGGTCACTAGGTGTGGTCCAGTCGGGTCAGTGGAACCTCTAGTACCATCTCCTGGGTTTCAGGAAGCTGGGCGAGCTCCTAACTGCTGGAAGCGATGATCTGAAGCTCCTGTGAACATGTTTTTAATGTCATTTTTGGTATTTCCTGTTTGTTCATTGACTCCAATTAATGTTGTTATTCTTCTTTGTCTTATGTAGCAGCTGCTGGATTGATTTCTCATGTTCCCTTGCTAGTTTTAAGAAATCTTTCTTTTCCTGGTCACTAACTGCAAGCCTGTCTTTAGTATCTGAGATCCTGACCTCACATTCACCTAATCTTCTTCGAATACTTTCAAGGGAGTTTTTGCTTTCCTGGATATCTGCTTGAATCTGCTTTGTGGATTCCATTTGCTTCCTATGGATTCCATCTTCTTCCATAATTTGGTTAAGCTTGTCTATTTTTTTTTTGTCTGTGTCTACTCTAACATCTCTAAGCATGGCATGTATTTTGGTAATCTTTATAATGATTTGAGAGATTGTTTCCGATTTCATTTTTTTCAGTGCCTCATTCAATTGCTTTGTTACCACTTCGGAGAGACCTGGTAGGGTTCCAGCCTCATTGCCCTCTGCGTGTGAACAGGGTGTCTGGGGTTGTATCTTGTTTAAGTGCCTTCTCATTTCTCTTCCTTTTTAGTTTAATTCCTGACATGATACCTGTTAGTTGCCTATGGTGGGTTGCTTTATTGGTAGTATTTAGGATACCCAGGTGATGATAACTTCTCTGCGATATCTTCCAGGTATAGATGATTTTTGGACTCTCAGTCTGGTGGAAGATTTCCTCAGTTCGTTGGAGATCAGAAACTATTGCTCATCTGGCCTACTCCCTGGTTCTTTGGCACTATACCACAGTATTCTCTGTGACCCCTAGTCAGTCTCAGTCATGGATTATCAGGGCCAACAGCTATTTAGAACAATATGTCAATTTTGCATGTAGTGGTACCAATAGCATCAAACACAGCCTAAAAAACAATAAACTGAGCCATCCTCTGCTTTTCAACTTTTAACCATGTGAATTGAATTTGTGACTATATAACAATGCAAAACAATTATATACAATATGTAAGCCCATAATATGTCAATTCTGTCCTCAAGGATCAAGATTCAAAATGGATTAAGGAGAAAACAGAAGTGGGAAAAGAGAAAGAGATTATAAGTAGGTTGGAGGGCAAAGATGGATCCCACCAACTTGGGGAAACTGATACAGAAGACTGACAGAAAAGAGAGCTGGAAGAGATAAAAGAACACAACAAAACCACACCCACAAGGAGGTTAGGAACCCTGCTCACACTCAAAAAAAAAAAAAAATATATATATATATATATATATGAGAAAGAAATAAACAAACTGAATAGAAAAAAACAAGAAAAAAAATGAGTCCACTTCCAGGATTCTGTCTGCATTCATTAGTAGACAGCCTGTGGAGATAGCATCCCAAATCATGCCACTCCTGCAAGCCAGGAGTTGCTTTATAATGGAATATTAGACAACCTTAGGAGACCAGATTCATTGGGCTTGCCTCAGTCCAAGCAGTTTCCATGGGTCTGTGCCTAGCTAGAATCTGATGGAGGAAGCCAGGAGCAGTTCTGATTCCAGGCTTATCCGGCTGACTACAAAATGGCTCCTGGCCAGTCACTCTCTCCAGCAGGAGGATTGAGTCCTCTGCACTGACTGCCAGCCAGTACAGTCCTCCATGTCCGCTGCTCCCCCTCACTGATGAGTCTCTCTGCAGAGGCCTCTGGGTGCATCATCACCATGACCGCGAATCCCCAGATTCCAACAGCTCCCCTTTCCTAGTGAGTCCGGCTCTGGGTGAAGGTGCCACCAGCTATTGCTGCCTTCGTTGAAGTTTTTCTTTTTACTCTCACTGTGGGCTTTGATTTAGACTTCAGACTCTTCCTGGGTCAAGGGGACCCACTTCCTTTTTTCTTGTCTTCCTCACGATGGTGTATTCCCATGTCTAGGTGGTGTCTCTCAAAGAAGCTGTTTTCTCTGCTGCTTACGACTTTACCACCTTCCTGGAAGTCCTGGAACCATGATTCTTGACTGATATTACTGAACATATGTGGCTCTACCATTCAGTGGCTCTGAGATTTTAGACAAAGTATAAAGCCTTTCTTTGTCTCAGTTTCACATCACAAAAAGTAGGTAAAATAGTTCTTACCACTGGAATGTTAAGAGTTAAATGAGAAAATGCTTATAATAGTGTAACTGTGAACCCAAATTCATTGTTTGGCACTCAGAAAGCTTTGAGGACTAGTTGTTGGGGCAAGGAAAAAAATATTTATTTAGAAAGCTAGCAAACCAAAGAAGATGGAGGTTATTGCCAGCGGGATGGATGGAGCCATAAGGCTTAACTAGGAAATTCAGGGGAGGCATATGAGGTAGGCAAGTACCAGAGCAGTTACACATTTTGGATAGTATGCTTTTCTGCTACATAAGCTGCTGTTACCTGTGGGTCATATTATGACAAATGCTGATAAGGGCATAGGAGGAAAAGGAACCTTTCTGCATTGTTGGTGGAAATATAAACTAGTACACCCACTATGGAAATCAGTATGAAGATTCATTTAAAAACTGAAACTAGAAATTCCTTTTGACGCAGTTGTTCCTCTTCCAAGTGTCTTCCCAAAAGAATTAAAGACATCACATTAGAGTGATACATGCATACCCATGTATGCAGCAGCACAACTCAGATAATTTCTCTGAGGACAGAAATGAGGGCATTTGTGCCTGTCCACTAGGATTTTGAGCTCTGTTACTTCATGGTGAGGCCAGAGAATGTTTCTGCTTAGAATGACCTGCATTGCTGCAAATGCTTCCTTCTCCTCCTCAGTGTAAAAAGGGCCGTTCCTTGTGGATGGAGGTCAGTTGTAGGCAGCAATTTAATAGATCATTGAACTGATGTTATCCCTCCACTCCCAAAAAATAAAGCAGTTTCTTTTATGAAATGTGAATTTGGGTTCCCTATATAAAATTTAGGTGAAACGGCAATTTTTTAAAAAAATCTATTTCAGCTTCCTACAGATAAGGAACTACCAATATAGACTTAATAAAACTGATTTCAATTAGTAGGCATCTAATATTGAAGTTTCTTATTTTTAAACAACCTGACAATTATAAAACCTACGTGACCACTCATGGAACTGGTTATTTGCTTCATTTGAGTAATGATGTGTGTTGGTCTTTTCCACTCACTAAGTGGCAAGCTAGTGTTAGTTTGAGGCTCAGGTTATTTTTGTCCTTCTGTTGTCATATGTTTTCTCAATAAGAAACACCATAGGTCTGTGTGTTTATTGCATGTATACAGATGTATTAACACTGTCAGTACTTTCCTTTCATAGGGATTAGTGTTCACTTAGAATATAGATGTTTTCTTCCCTTTCGTTTTGCAGTTACAAATTAATCCCTAACTTGTTGGGAATATGAAAGACTGGAAGTTTATGTTAGAATGTTTTAAGTAATAGGAGAAAAGACAAAAGACAAGAATGTTCCATGCTATCTGATGAATTGCATGCTCCCTGTGTAGTTTGAGCAGTTTTCATCTCAGTTGCCTTTTGCCAAGCAAATAACATGTGACTCACAGAAGGAAGCGCACTGCTTTTTATTCTCTGTTGAGCTCCCTTTGAGGATTTTACATGACATTACAATTAGTGATTTGCACTGTGAGTTCTTTAGTACATTGCCTTGAAAACTTAAATGTACCTAAGAAATACCTGTTAATGTGCAGGTTCTAACTCACTGGGTAGACCTTGCCTAACATGCTGCATATTAGCAACTTGTGAGGGATGCTTGATTGTCTTAGTCACTAGGTGCTGTGACAGCATATCAACATCTACAGATGAAAGGTGTGCCTGTCAGGTACTTTGGTTTTGCTTTTAAGTTATTTTTCACAGCCTGTCTTTGTGAATGAGAATCGCTTAAAGCCGCATGTTGTTAGTATGTTGTATAACCAGAACTGCCAAAAGTTTGTTTGATGTTAGCACACAGCCTTAGAATGGCGATGCTGTACTCAGAGCTCTTTAGCATTCATGCAGATTTTGATGGAAGGACATCCAAAAGAGATTGGAAATTACTCGGACTTTTCAGTTGCCCATAACACTGGGGTAATTCTGACTGTCCTCAGACCTTGCCATTCAGGCAGGAGAAAGTGCTTTTGCTTTAATTCATGATTATGTGTGTGGATCCACAATCTAAACAATCATCTTGGTCATCTTTCTGGCTTGTACTTGTTTTCTTACTAATTACATGAGGAGACTGCTTATCTGATTAGATCATACAGTATTTGTATTTGTTTCATAATGTAATTGGTGAGAAACCATTCTAAAAGTGGAAACATATTACTTCTGCCATTTTCCTGTTTTTGCCAGTGTTTGAATAATTTTATCTTCCCTTTTTTGTTTCTTGGCAATGATGTTTTAAAATTGCATGTCCAGTTTTTGAAGCTTAGTTCAGCTAGATTCACAGCCTAGAAGCTCATCTGTCTGGCATATATACTGCATACGAGTGGTTTGCGAGGTGTGGATTCTACTCTTACGTCTAGTGTCTGACTCACTTATGGACCAGAAAGGCCTGCTCTCAGTCCATAGTATTGAATATTAGTAACAATTTATGTTTGCATTAAAATAACTGCAAAAATAAGTGTTGATGCTTTTCCACACACATACTCCAATGGATTGTCATAGGTACTTTGTATTCCTCTTGAGAATTTGGTCAGGTATATTGCAAATGCTCATGTGTCTCCCTGACATGTGCTCTGTTATATCCCTCTTATACTTTTGGTAGCCTCCAGGTGGTAATGGAACAGTCTCTCAGGACTCAGGAACAGTACCTTTCTTAGACAAGATGATTTGGATTGAATTTGGGGTTTCTGCTCCCTGATTAAAAGTTGGCCTCCAAATTGGCTGTGGTGGCACACAACTGTAATCCCAGCACTTGAGAGGCTGACGCAGGAAGATTGCCATGAGTTTGAGGCCAGCCTGGGCTACATAGTGAGTTCAAGGCAAGCCTGGACTACACAGTGAAAGACCCTGTCTCAAATAAATAAATAAATAAATAAACAAATAAATAAAGTGAATAAAAATAAAAAGTGACCTCTTTAGCACAGGATAGGACAGTTATCCAGGTTCTTCAGGGTACACAGGACAGCATCAGCATTTAGCCTTTTGATTTAATTTTGCAAATGCCCTTCTTTTTCCATCAGTTACTCATTCCTTCCCTCTCTCCCTTATTTCTTAATACTGTATAGTCTTACTATATTGTCCAGGCTGGTCAGATATTCCTACTACTTTACCCTCTGTGTTAGGTGGGGCTACAGATGTATGCTATCATGCAAGGCTTAGTCCCTTACTCTAAGCATTTTATAAAGTGAGTCTCCCCTTTCTTGTTTGCAGTGAGAAATAATTATGTGCCAAATATATACAACGGTTCTTTTGCCTTGTGGCCTTCCCTCTGTGTTTTTGTTTATTGTTTCCCTTCTGCTTGGGACTTCCCAAAGAGCATCCCAGCTAGGGATGTAGCTCAGTGGCACAGCACCTGCCTGGCAAGCACAAAGTCATGTGTTTGATTACTGGTACCAACCAACCAACAAACAAACAAACAAACAAACAAACAAAAATATCCCAGAGTTCTTCTAGAAGCCTGGTTTGCATCCTTAGTACTTGGAGCAGAACATCCTGCATTAAATGGATTCAGCTGTTCCATGCCTTTGGTGCATACTTGTTTTTAAACTAGATTTCATCAGAATCACCTGAAAGGTGCAGAACCCGCTTGCAGCCTTACCCTAGGATTCTGATTCATTTGGTCTGCAGTGACCCGAGAATCTTCATTGTTATAAGTCCTTGGGTGGATCTGATATTGCTGATCCTGAGGCTAGACTTTGAGAGCCACTGGCTGTGTAACGCCAAGTATTTCGTTGATCTCAATTTTTCCAAGTCACAGAACTGAGATGTTATGTTTTAGTAGTGTACTGAAAAAGATTGTAGGGAGAAGGAACAGCCAGTGTGAGTCTGTGTCAACATCTGTTCTCATTCTCTCTCATAGCTAGAGAGGGTATGCGCTAGCAGCCTCTTAATAGCCATGGCTTTTCTTCCTGTGGTGCTGATTTCTATGGTTGGGGTGCTAGAGCAATTAGGTCTGAAGGTTTTTGGGAATTTGTTCAACAGATGATAGCTGAGGGCATGGGAGTGAATCTTAACCTCAAGGAGTATGGCAGAGAAGATAGATATTTGGGTCATACCCATTTTGGGTGGGAAATGAGGACTGGCAAGAAAAGTAGGTGGGAGAAGAACGAGGATGCAGTATGGCAGAACCAGAGAAAGGTAATGATTCAAGACAGGCCAAAAGGAAAGGGAAAAGTTAGTATTTGTCTGATGATGAGAACTGGATGCCAGGCTGCTGTCAGGGTTGAGGGTTTCTCTGGAGCATCCACACTTTTTGCAGTAGTCCTGTAAGTTGAGAACTGTCACACTTGTTTATAGATAGGAGACTGAGGCTCAGGTGGGTTATGTAACTCACCAGTTTCCTGACTGGAAAGTAGTGTGTCTCATTTGAGATACTACTCATAATTCAGTACTGTTTACTCCTGGGTTTATTTTTATTTTTTTGTCTTTTTGAGACAGAGTTTCACTGTGCAGTTCAAACTGGCCTTAAACTCACTTTGTAGCCCAGGCTGGCCATGAGTCTGGGGTTACAGACATGCACCACCTCACCAGGCCTTTTACTCCTGTTTTTATAGTTTACTGGTGGTTGAATTTCTTTGACCAAACTGCTTTAGCGAGTTTCTTTAAAAAGAATGTTGTGTTTGTATGTGCTAGCTGGCTGTAGATATGCATGGAGTAATGGATCAGCAAAATAGGAAAAAGTTGAGCTTAATAAATAGACATTAACTAAATCCAAATACAGAGTTGCCAAAGTGGAATTTAGATTAAAAAAGATTTCAAGGTGTGTTTCAGGTAATTTAAGTTGATGACTCAGCCAGTGTTTAGTTACACTATAATAGCACATATATACAGAAAATTAAACATTAAGAAATATTTTAAAAGGGAAAATCTTAAGTGTTAAATATAGTAGGGAACACATAGTCATACTTTTCTGTTTGTATAACTGTTAATAAACCCGTACCAATTTTCACTGTAATAGGGGAGTGCTGAGTAGAAGGGAATTTAATGCCTGTTAAAGAAATTCTAGATAATTGGGGTTTTAGCAGGCAGTGCTAAAGCTCCTCTTGCTCTGCATGTTTGGAGAAAATTAAAAATGCTTTTCTTATGGAAGCATGTGACTAAGGAAGCTCCTGATAACTCTGCCTTGTGCTCAGATCACTGCATATACTGTTTTTCTAGACTTGCACTAGCTCATTGCTATATATTTACCTGTCTGTTTCATCCTGTTCTGAGTGCTTGTTGATTATGTGTGCCAGGTGCCATATTTAGCTGTTTCTTTGGCTCCCACATGATGTCTAACACATGGTAAATCTAAGTGTAAGAAATACCTCAGGTATCTCCAGTGTCTTCATTGGAATTTAGCCCAGTGTTATTGCCTTTTAATTCTGTAGTCTAAACAACCCAATACTTTTTGTAAACAGTTACATTGGTTGGAAATGACCTAACTTATCCTGGTAATATTTTGGGAGTACAAAATTCAATTTTTAGCCCTTTAACAATTTTGATTGAATTTTCTAAGAAACACAACTGTTCTTACCTGTAGTTTGTGTTTATTTTGTATGTTTCTATTTACAGTATACTGTGTAACCTTAAAAAATGATGACATTTCAATTCTTAACATAGAACTACTTATACAGTATGATGTGGTGTTTGTAAATTATATACTGCAGCCAGAAGAATGTGAGAGCCCTGGACCAAGAAGATAAAACCCACAGTTAATTACAAATTGACCTTTAGAAAGCACTTCTTTTCCCTGGCAGCTAACAAGAATTGTATAAAACATAGTGAATGCTTATGCTTGTGCTATTTGTTTTTATCTGTTGAACATGTTCTGAGTCAAAGTGTAAAATGATCCATAACTCAAGCAGTAAAAAGTAAAGGTTAGTGTTTAGTGACTAAAGATGGACCATACCATGCCTCTTCCTCCGGAACCTCCTCTAAGGCCTGTGTGAAGAGAAATAGCAGTGGAGGTCACCCACTGATGCCTCATGGGCTATTTAGACTTGCTGCATTCATGTTTCTTATACTTGTCAAGTGCCAGTCTTCTAACTGGTACTCTACTTTGGAATAACACCAGTAGTCAGAGACATACATCCTCACTTACATCTTTTATTTATTTTTAAAATGTAGATGGCTTTATAATTTTGAGTGTCCACCTTGAATTTGTAAAATATTTTAAGCTGTATTGGAATGTGATTAAAACTAGTCAAAGGAAGTTTTGGATGGACTTTTAGGAGACTGAATCTTAGTATTGGCTTTACAGATGTGTTGATCAGCTTTTGTGTCACTGAGACAAAATACCTGACAACCACAATTTAAAAGAGGTTTTCATTTATGTGTATGATCTCTAGTTGCATCCATTTACCTATAAAGGCCTCGAGTTTATCCTTCTTTATAGCTGAGTAGTATTCCATTATATAAAACTACCACATCTTTTTTACTCACTACCCAGTTGATGGGCATTTGGGTTGTTTCCAATATTTAGCTATTACAAATTGTACTGCTGTAAATGAGGGTACACATATATCTCCGTGGTGTGTATGTTTTTATTTCTTCTGGGAAGATACCCAGAAGGTGAAGAGCTGAGTCAAATGGAACCGCCAATCCTAGTTTTTTTGAGGAATCTCCACAAGGATTTCTACAGTGGTTGCACCAGTCTACACTCCCACCAACAGTGCAGAAGGGTTCCTTTTTCCCCTGAAATAAATCAAACTTGCATATATAAACATCATACATATTGTTTCCCTAGTGTAAGAAACTGAAAAAGTAAGATTCAAAATCTACAATAGATACTATGAAAGAGAAAGAACTGCTCAAAAGGAAAGAACTGGGGTGGTTGAAAGGAGAAAAAAAAGGGAAAAGAAAAAAATATACACACACAAAAGATAGCTAAGATAGTTATATTAATTTCTTTTAGTTCATTGAATAAAGTCTGTATATATCATTTGATCAATTATGCACACCTATATCTTGTAATCTGAGCAGTTCAAAGATAACATTACACAGTGTATTAGCCAGTGTTAATTTCCCATTACCTTGTTTTGAAATTCTGTATCATTGTTTTTTTTTTATTTTCCTTTTTAACATTTTTTAAAAAAGAGAAGAGTTTTATTTTGGCTCACAGTCTCAGAGGTTTAATTCATGTTTGTCTGGCTTCAAGGCAAGTGCATCAGGGAGGAAGGTTTTGGTGGAGGAAGGTTGCTCACCTCATGGCAACCATAAAGCAGGGTGTGTTGTAAAGAGGCCTGGGACTGGATACAGTTGCCAAGATTGTAACCCATCCAGATACCCCTACAATGTCTTTTGCTGGTCTTTTAGGTACCAATTAAGTTGACAGTCACAACAAATAACTTAAAGCCTAAAGTTGTACTGTACTGTACTAGGATTTGAACACAGGACCTTCACACTAAACTAAATTCATGCCCTCTCCCTTTTAAATTTTATTTTAAAGAAGAAAAATTTCAAAACAAGATAATAGGCAAGTAACAATGGTTAATACATTGTGTTGTTATCAATTAGTTAGAGTACAAATTATAGATATTTAATTGTCCAAACAATATTAACTTTCAGTGAACTAAAAGAAATTAATAGTATAACTTATATGCATGTGTGTGTGTGTTTATATATTGTGTGTATATATATATATTTTTTTTCTTTTTCCTTCTTTTCTCCTTCCCCCTGCCCTACTTTCTCTTTCCTTTTGAACAATTTCTTCCCATTTCACAGTGTCTGTTGTACATTTTGGATTTTATTTACTATTCCAACTTCTCACACTAGGGAAACAATGTGATGTGTACACGTGAGTCTGATTTATTTCACTTATGAGTATGGCCCCAAGTTGCATCCATTTACCTGTAGGAGTCTCAAGTATGTTCTTCTTCATAGCTGAGTAGTATTCCATCGTATAAAAATGCCACATCTTTTTTATCCATTCCTTAGGTAACAGGTATTTGGGTTGTTTCCAAGATTAAGCTATTTAAAAATGTGCTGCTATAAATATGGGTGCACATATATTGCTGTGGTATGATGTTTTTAATTCTTCTGAGAAGATACCCAGAAGGGGAAGAGCTGGATCAAATGGGACCTCCAATCCTAGTTTTTTGAGGAATCTCCACACTGATTTCCTCAGTGGTTGCATCAGTCTACACTCCCACCAACAGTGGAGAAGGGTTCCTTTTTCCCCACAGCCCTCTAGCACTTGTTATTGGTTGATTTCTTGATGATAGCCATTCTATTTGGGATGAGATGGAATCTCAGTGTTTTTTTAAATTTGCGTCTCTCAAATGACCAGTGGTATTGAGCATTTTTTCATATATTTATTTACCATTTGGATTTCTTCATCTGAGAAGTGTGTGTTCATCTCATGTCCATTTTTGAATTGGTTCTTTAAATTTAGGAGGTCTAATTTTTTTGAGTTCTTTATATGTTCTTGATGTAGTAATCTTTTGTCTAACCCAAATCCCTATTTTATCTTGAGACAGGCTCTCACTGAATTGCTGACTTCGCCTGGGCTGGGTTTGAATTTGTGCTGCTCTTCCCTCAGCCTTCCAAAGTGCTGGGATTACAGGTGTGTGCCAGCATGCCCAGTTAGTAAAATTCTTTTGAGCTGCTTTGAGCTTCAGAAGTAAAAACCACCAAAAGTCTATACCTGGGTTTTTACCCATAAGAAGCTTTACTTGCCCTGGTATCCCAGGCCTCCTGCCTGACTTTCTTTTTCCTTTTCTCCAGTCCCTTCCCTTTGTTGCCAATCATGTCATAGCTCTTTTGGTTAATGCAAATGAAAGTCATGAATTAGCAGAGTACAGCTCTGCTGGCTGCCTTGATGCCTCTGATCAATATGAGTTAGTGCTAAAAGTTGTTCAGTACTGCCAGGTGGTGGCTGCTGCTGGTTGATTCTTACTGGATACTGTTGGGTCATCTTTGCTGGGTACTGCTCTGTCATTCCTGGCCATCAACATTTAACACAGCCTGGTGCCAGATGTCATTGGTTGACTGTGCTGGTTGCTGCTTTCTTTTGCTGCTGGTTGTTACCATTTGATGACAGCTTGTGCCAGATGCTGTCAGTCAACTCTGCTAGGTGCTGTTCTACTGCTGGCAGATGGTGCTAGTCAATGCCAGTTTGTGTCATATACCATTTGTTATCACTGCCAGGTGCTAGTCTCTATTGCTGATTGTCTTTGACTGTGGAGCTCTTTAGGTATGACAGGTTCTAGTGCAGTGGTAGCACACATGCAGCATATGTGCCATAGCTGTCTGTTTGTATCATTGAAAGCTCTAAATAGTTCTGCATGACTGCTGGAATTTATTGGTCTCATTGTGAAGTGTCCACACTATTCAGGATAGAAGTCCGAAGTAGATTTATAGGACTACCAGCACATGACCCATGCAGAAGAGGATCAGTACACCAGAGAGAATGACTAGCCTGAGAAGTGTGAGGGGGAGTGCTACTTATATAGCAGCTGCAGGTCTGTGATTGATCCCAATTTGGGACTGCTACTTGACCCAGCATAGCCATGTGAGTGTTCAAAGTGGATTCAGGGCCTCCAGGACAGCCACAGGTGTCAAGGCAAAGATTTAAGGAAATATTGGGGAGATGCAAACTGACAGCTGTTGTCTTTCTGAAAAATGATGGGGCTGAACCAGGGAATCTTTGGGAGAGCTAGTTATGTTCATCACAGTTTATTGGGGCTTGAGGAGTTTGGGGATGTTAATTATGGGCCCAGATCCTTTCCTGATATCGCTACATTAGGGACCGTTTTCATGTCTGGAGTGGCAGGACTGGGCGAAGGACATCATGACTGATAGCTAAACTGTGCTCCTGTCATAGTAGCCTAGAGCCACTACTAAGTAATCTGGGAGCATGTGAACGCAAGTTGTCACAGTCCATCCTTGGGGGTTAGGAGGTGCCATGGGTGAGCAAAGAGAAGCAAGTAAGACAGCCTTTACCCAAACCATACTTATGCCCCACAGTCATAAGAAAAAAGGTGAAGCTCAAGTACTTCTCTCTCTTGCCTTGTGAATTACCCTTCACCTTGGCCTGTATTCCCAGGGCAGGTACTCTGCTGGAACTTTTTGTATCTTCAGTTCTTACCTACTCTAAGGTCAGTGGTTAGATTTTATTTTAATTAAGTTGAAGGGGAAAAGGTAAACCATGAATGGAAGAACAGATTTGTTTTCTTTTGTCTTAATGATTTTTATTCAGTTGGGAGTGTTGAGTCTGGTTACTGTTGCAAAATTATTTGAGTCATAAAACTGAAAAGAATATACATCTGTGAGAAAACACAAATGAAGCTGATGTATTATATGTGGAAAACTATAGTCATATTAAAATAAGCTGAACCTTCAATTCTAAATTTATAGAGGGTGAGATTGCAGCATTTTAAAAACTAGAGTATCCTTGAAGCTGAAAAACATACATTTGGTTGTATTTTGCTTTTTTTAAAAGTAAGATAATACTGTGATGAAAGTGTGAACTAAACTGTTAGCTTTCTTTTAAGCCTTGTGTTTTAAAAGTACACAGTGTACCTTTTAAAATGGTAGTTGATTTTTTGGATTATTTTTGTTGCTATATCAGAAAATTACTGAAGAATATCAAATAATTAAGAGACAAATTATCTCTGCCAGAATCCTGGCTTTGCGAGCTTTTGCCAGTTTGTATTAGAATAACAAGTGTCACAACACACAATAAACATCAATTATTTGTGTTTTGTTTACCAAAACAAGTATATATAATTATAACATTTTTATTCTCAAATGGCTAAAAGGATCAGTAGAAAAGATTATTGAAAAAACTTAGAATGAATCTCTAGCAGTTGCTGGAAAGCTGATTGTTCACAAAAATTCAGTGTATACCGGCACTTGTACCCTACTGGAATTTGAACCCAGGGCTTTTATGTATGTTGAACATGTGCTCTACCATTAAATTACATTTCCAGCCTAGTTAACTAGTTAAGTCATCAAAAATCTTCCCAGTGGTTTTCTGTGTATTAACTGAACTAGAGCAGCATCTTCTACTAAATCACTCCTCCTTTGGCTTCATATCCTTTTCCTTTCCCAAGCTGCAGGCTTTTTTTGTCTTGCTTGCTTATTGTGCTTTTCTCTATCATCAGTGAGAACCCACAGGAGCTTCTAATTGCCCTTGTTCAGTGGCATTCATTTTGGGAATTATGACTGTTTGAGAAGTTTCTTTTTGCTGTAATTCCCTACCTATGTAGTACTTAGTCACTGTCTTAGTTACTTTTTTCATTGCAGGCACAAAATACTAGACAGTCAAAGTTAAAGGAGGAAGGGTTTATTTTGATTCTTAGTTTGTAGAGGTTTCAGTCCATAATCGGCTGGCTCCAAGACAGGGTGGCATGTAGAGGGAAAGCTGTTTAGGGCAAGCAGAAGGCAGCAAAAGCAGCAAGCAACAAAGGACACCAGCAGCCCTCTTCCTGTCCTTTATATCCTATCCTTGTTACCTATGATTAGGGCAGGCAATCTCTTCCCCAGGGTGGGGCACCCTTAACTCTTAACATTATACCATGAATGGATCCCAGCATCACATACTCTAGATCCAGCCACCTGAGAAAAGCCCCACCCATGACTGCACAAGACCCTGGAGGAACATCTAGACACAAGCCATAATAGTCATCTAGTTTAGATTTATAATTAAAACTTCTCATTAGAGTTAACTTGTATGTGGAGTATTTAAATTTGAACTTTGGAATTGTATCTAGGTTTTGAATAGTGGTGCCATCGTTAATGGCTCTGTGATGTTGGACAAAGTGCTGTATCTGACCTCTCCAGTTTTATAAAATAAAAACAGCAATGTTTGCATCTAAAATTCTAATCCACTAGACTGTCTAGTTTGTGGTAAAGATGGGTGTCAGTGTGGTGAAATCTTTTCCATGGCTAGATCATTACATTTCCATAATGTTGTATTTCCCTAATAACCTAATGTCCATGTCAATACAAATTGTATTTTACTTAGGTTTTCTTTCTACCCGGATTGCCTGTGATATTAAAAAATCTTGAGTCTGCTGTTGCGAAGTGATAGAAAGTTCCCTGCCCTTGCATAACTATCAGCTGATAGTTTATAACCAAACCTCTGTTAAAATCTTGGCTGGGGGTTTAGTATGTGTTTGGTATGTGTTGACTTGACATAGTGGTGAGGGAGCAGTCATATTGAGATACATGTGACTGAGTCTGGTTGCTTGTCTTCCGAGAATTTGACAGCACAGCCAGAGTCAGAAGCCCTGACCTCCAAAGAGGCTGGTCATTTAGAAGCTGTGGAGGTAGGATAGCAGAGAATAACCACCAAAGTTCTAGGGAGGACCCAGGATCCTAGGGTGAGTCCTCATTGTGTGAAGACTCTCAGTTTGCACCATCCCTGGATTTCATACTCTATGAAATAGGTGTGGATGCATTATGGAGATAGCAAGGTCAGTGAAGACTCAACAACTGCAGAACTGAATAAGCCTGTGGAGAAGCAGGTGTTTTAGAGGAAAGTGAATGTTGTTCTTATTGCTTTCTGACTAATTATTATAACTTCTGGAATAATGAGTAAAACTTCCTACTTTGATTTTTAAAAAACCATTCAATTATTCTGTTGTGACAAGAAGAAAGAATAAATCAGGGATCTGTTGAGATAGTTCTTTGCAGTGGAATAAGAAGCCAAAATTTTTAATTTGAATTTTTCATTAGAAAAATGGCAAGGAGAAATAGTGGTTATTTGCTTAGTTTCACATAAATGTTGATTTTTGTTTGTTTGTTTGTTTTTTGGGGGACTGAGTATCACTATGTAGTTCAGGCCTGCCTTGAACTCACTATGTATCACAGGTTGGCCTCAGACTCACAATGGTCTTTCTGTCTCAGCCTCTCCAAATGCTGGGATTACAGGTGTGTCCCACCATACCTGGCATAAATGTTGAATTTTTGTATATCAAATTGAGGTTCTATCTCTTGACACCCCTCTGCCTCCCACCTTTTGTTTAATACTAGAAAGGTATGTAGAATAATTGTTAGCAGAAGAACTAGTTCTTTTTCATAGTGTGTATCAGGCCCCACTCTACTATCACCAACCAAGTTAATTCATTCCTCACATGCGTGCTTCAGCAGCACATATACTAATTCATTCTTCAGACCAGCCCCATAAGGATAAAATATCGTCTAAAACTACACAGCCAGTAGGGAGTGGAGCCAGGATTCAGATCTTGGCAATCCTAGCTGGGCCATCTACGTACTATACAAGAAGGCTGTATTGTGGATATGAATATCAATATCTAGTCCCTGTACACAGACAGTATTTTTGGCAGAAGCATTGCATGCAGGAAAGACAAATTTCTCTCTAGAGTGTCTGTTCTGGTTGAGGCTAAAATGCTGCCCCTTCCATGATAGAAGTTGTTCAGTGTAATCAATCTACCAGGTAGGTGACTGATAATCCTGGAAAATGTTGCCATACTGGGGGCTTGATGTTAGTGTCACTGGTTGCAGATTGGGCAGTCAACAATGTCTCCAGCCTGAGCAGTTTGGTGAATGGAAGTTCATGTTGCTGAGCTCCCTCCTTGGTTGCATTGTTCTTGGGCTTGTTCAGTGATAGAGTGATTGGGAAAAGAGGATGACAGCTATCCACAGAACAGGTTGTCCTCTCTACTTATTAAAATCATCCTATGTGGAGCACATGTGTTCCATTGATGTTTAGATCTATTTTTTTTTTTTTTGCCAATACCATACTGTTTTTTTCACAATAGCTTTATAGTATAATTTCCAGGCAGGGCTTGTAATGCCCCCTGTGTTGTCTTTGTTGCCCAGGATTGTCTTTGCCATTGTAGGACTCTCCGGGTTCCCGATGAGTTTTAGGATTGTTTTCTCTAATTCTATAAGGTATGCTATTGGAATTTTTATTGGGACTGCATTGAATCTGTGTAACAGTTTTGGAAGTATGGCCATTTCCACTATATTTGTTTTGCGGTATGCTATTGGAATTTTTATTGGGACTGCATTGAATCTGTGTAACAGTTTTGGAAGTATGGCCATTTCCACTATATTTGTTTTGCCTACCCAAGTGCACGGGATATCTCTCCGTTTTCTAATATCCTCTTCAATCTCCTTTTTCAGAGTACTGTAGTTTTCAATGTAGAGGTCTTTTACATTCTTCATTAGATTGATTCCTAGGTATTTCATTTTTTTGGATGCTACTTTAAAAGGTATTGTTTTCCTGATTTCTCAATCAGTGAATTTGTTATTTGTGTACGC
>PVLA01014754.1:0-13338 GCA_004027455.1 Hydrochoerus hydrochaeris
GAAAGCTTTTTCTGCATCTATTGAGATGACCATGTGGTTTTTGTTTTTGGCTCTGTTGATGTGGTGTATTACATTTATAGGATAATTTTTTATAACACTGTTTTTAATATTTTGAGGAACTGGAACACTGTTTTCCATAGCTGCTACACAATTTCACATCCTCATCAACAGGACTATAAAGGTTCTGTTTCTGCACATCCTTGCCAGTACTTATTATTTTCTATTGTTTTGCTCTTGGCTATCCTGATTATTGTGAAGTGATATTTCATTGTGGTTTGGATTTGAATTTTTCTAATGATATAGAAACATATTTGCATAAGCTTATTGGCCAGTTGAATATCATGCTTGGAAAAATGTGTATTCCAGTTCTTTGCCCATTTTTATTTTGGAGTTGTAGGAGTTCTTTACATCTTCTGGGCATTATCCCCTTGTCAGAAACATGACTGGCAAATATTTTTTTCCATTCTGTAGTTTGCCAGTCACTCAGTTGTGTCCTTTGGCATACAGAAGTTTTAAAATTTGATGCAGTTTTACTTGTCTCGTTTTGTTTTTGCTGCTATACTTTTCATATTATATCCATGATATCATTGCCAACTACAATGTCAGGAAGCTGTTCTGTGTTTTTTCCTAGAATTTTTATAGTTCTAGGTGTCTTGGTCTTTACTGCATTTCCATTGGAGACATCTTTTTTTTGCCCCCCTTTTTTTTTAATCAGTACCGGGGATCGAACTCACTACCGCGCGCTTGCAAGGCAGGCGCTTATGCCACTGAACTAAATCCCCAGCCTTCAGCCCTTCATTTTTGCTAATACTGAATTCTTTTTTCTTTTAGCAATTTAAAACAGCCATTTCGTTGTCTTCTGACTTCTCCGATTTTTTATTTTATTATTTTAAAGATAGTAAAATACTACAAAACAAGACAGAACAAAGCCAATCAAGACAATGCAGCAAAATTGGTACAAAACTTCAGAGCAGGATACCAGGAAAACAGTAATAGCTACCATGGTATATCTTGTTATCTTCCCAATAGTTGTCCATTCCATTAGATATAGCAAAATCAAACCAAAAACAAAACACTATAAAACCAATCAAAACAGAATATTGAATAAAGTAAAGCAATCAGAACAAAGCAAAACAGAGAAAACAATATTTGACTTTAAACACAAGATAGAAGGAAATCCCCCATATTTGCTATACTGCATACTGTCATCCTCCGAAGAGATGCTCAGACCGCTGGCCTGAGGCCTACAAAATCAACCAAACAATGCAAGCATTTAGTTGCTTTATGTACCTTTGTTGCTATCAACTCAGTCTGTCCTGTGAACCATCAGGTTGTTAAAAGGGTGGGGTGAGGGAGTGGTGTGTGTGTGTGTGTGTGTGTGTGTGTGTGTGTGATTGACGGTGTTTGATTCTCAGCCCGTGCACAGGTAGGCTTATGGGAGGTTCTGACTTTTCTCTCCCTGGAGCATGTGCAACTTGCCCAGCTTACCAGGATGGCTGGCTAGTTGATTTCTTGGTTGGTCCCCCAAGTCCCAGCATGGCGGATTGTGGGGAGATGCTGATTTTTCTCTCCCTGGAGTGCGCATGGCTTGCTTAGCTTACCAGGAAGGCTGACTAGTTCTAATTTCTTTTGAGAATTTAATTTTCAAACATATTTGTTCCTGTGAAAGAAATACAGTATATTGTTTTGTTTTCCTCTTCTTCCCTCCCCTCGTCCCTCTTCCCTTGGGGATTGAGCATGGCATGTATCTAAGATTTTTCTCTTCATACTTGGTTTTCTTCAGTTTGATTTTCATATGCCTACGTGTAATTTTCTCTGTATTTATCTTGTTTGAAATTTGTAGAGCATCCAGAATGTGGTTTAATAGCCATTCATCAGTTTTGGAAATTTTATGTTTATTATTTCTTTCTATCTTGCTATTTTAGGGGCAGGAGGATCAAAGCCAGGGACTTGCACATGCCAAGTTAGTGTTCTATCACCGAGTCAGACTCCCTCTTCCCATACTGCATCTGTTTCATTCCTTTTTTCTGTTTCTTAAGCTCCAATTGCATGAACATGTTCTGTAATACTCTTTTTAAACATTTTTTAATTTTATTTCAGGTTGGGCATGGTGACGCCTGCTTGCAATCTCAGAATTTGGGAGGCTCAGATGAGAGGATCATTGTGAGTTTGAGGCTAGCCTGAGTTACAAAGTGAGTTCAAGGCAAGCCTGAGCTACATAATGTGTCTCAAAAAAAGCTGGGAAAAATTATGTTATTTCAATTGGTACATGTTTGCAGTACACACAGTTTATGAGCATCCTGGGGAGTAGGTAAATGTACATTGAGTCTCTTTCCATAATAGTCTGAGTTAGACTCCCTCCTCCCAGACTGCATCTGTTTCCTTTCTGTTTCTCCAATTGCATGAACATGTTCCATAATGCCTTTTTTTTTTTTTTTTTTGGTACTGGGGATCGAACTCACAACTGTGTGCTTGCAAGGCAGGCTCTTATGCCGCTGAGCTAAATCCCCAGCTCCATAATATTCTTTTTTAAAAAAATTTATTTTATTTCAGGTTGGGCATGCCGGCTTGCAATCTCAGAATTTGGGAGGCTCAGGTGAGAAGATCATTGAGTTTGAGGCTTGCTAAGCAAGTGCTATTCCACTGAGTTTTTAATATGTTTTATTGGATCTGCACACTGTGGATGACAAATCATGTTGCCCCCTGCCCCATACACAGATGAAATATCAGTATTCCATCTTGATTCCCTTGTGCTTTTTGTGTTTAATTGTTAGGTCCTGCCTGTGTTTTTTGCTTTTCAGTGGTTTCAAACAATTTATGTCAGGTTTCATTTTCCTGGAGGTAGATCTTGATTTGGGTGAAACGATTAAATAAAAAAGCACTTCATAGGTAAACCAGTGAAAGAGTAGGAGAAGAAGAATTTGGAAGAGGAAGAGCCAAAAGTGGGAATAACACATGTGACCACTCAAATTCAGTCTCATCTCTGGAGCCCTCTGAAATATCAGCTACTGCCTTAAGATTTGTCTCACTTGAGGCAGAAGAATTAGGCTTTTTATTCAGATAATAGTGAATCATTGTTATAGTTCATCCCAGAAAATGTTACACTCATAAGTGCTTCTGGCCCTTCTACTCAAAGCAATGACAATGCTCAAGTATAATCCTCTAAAACTTCATCTTCTCAACCTTTTCATTATCATACCCATAGGACAACTTTATAGGCTATTTTTTTCTACTCACCCCCCAAATTATATACTGCAAATATTCTCTATATTTCTTTGTGCACTGTATTTTTATTGTGCTTTATTTACATAAGAGTAAAATCTTAGCTGGTTGTGGTGGTGCATGCCTTGTAATCCAAGTACTTCTGAAAGTTGAAATAGTATCATAAATTTGAGTCCAGACTGGGCAACTTAATAACTTAGTGAGACCCTGTCCCAAAATTTAAAAAAAATTTTTTTCAAAGGCTACAGGAGTAGCTCAGTACCAAGGTCCTGGTTCAATCCCCTATACCACCAAACAATCCAACACCAAACAAAACAAAAACTAAAAAAATTTTTAATCACCGAGAACCAATTATTGTTCCTCTTGAGAATTAATTTTCTAATGTTAGATATAGATATCTTTGTTGTTTTGTGGAAAGGATGTCCAACTGAATTTTGATCTTGGCCAGAAGCAGAAGGCTATTTCTATTTACAACCTAGAATAAACAGTATTTCACAGGTATCACCAAATAGAGGAAATAGACTGAATTCTTAAACTATCTAAAAGAAGAAAAAATAGACTGATTCTTAAACTATCTAAAATTGTGAAAACTAAACTTCTTTAAATCTCCAACAGGAGGCTGAGTTATAAAGGACATTAGCTATGCATCATCTGCTTACTCCAAGGGTAACACACTGAAACACCTTGATGTTCAATCTCGATTGACATCCTTTTTTCGAGTGAGGAAACTGGGTAATTGCCATTGAAATCACCATTCCTTGAGACCATTCCTTGGTCTCAGGATCATAACCACAGACCTAAGTTTCATCTCTTGTGATGATATTTCTTAAAAAGCTAGAATTTGAAGCTGCTTGATCACACAACTCCAATGAAGTTAGCAAGCACTGTTACTGTGTTGTTTACAATCTATAATTTTCAGCTCACATTATTATTATTATTATTATTATTATTAGGTACCAGGAATAGAACTTACAACCTCATAGGCAAGTGCTGTGTGGCTGAGCTACATCCCCAGTCCTTCAGCACACTTTGAAACACACCTGCTCTCAACTGTAGCTTACAACTGATTAACTGAACTGAGCAAATGGAAATTTATTCCACACTGTTGCTAAATGTTGATGAACCGTTTCTCATATTGAGGATTTCTGCTTTTCTTTTGGATTCCACTCAGCAGCAGCATTCCTCAGATTTTGATCACCTCTTCTTTTTCTTTTTTTTTTTTTTGATACCAGGAATTGAACTCATGAGTTCATGCTTGCCAGGTAGGCACTTGTGCCTCTAAACTATATCCCCAGCCTTCACACCTCCTGTTTCTTATAAACTGAGTTTTTTTTTTTGTAGATTAGATACAGGTTTGATCTGATTCATGTTAAAGGGAGTAAGATTAATTCATCGGCAATGTAGTCTTCTTCCATTCAGAGGCTCCTGATATTTGGTTGTCTGATGTTGGCAGCTCTAGTTGATCATTGTCTATATTTAATTCATTACAGGTTACAAAATGGTGATATCCTGATTTAATAATCCCTTTCCCTGTGCTAGTTGGAAGACTGTCTTTCTGTCTGTTTCTGGACTGAGGCAGGAAGATGGCATGTTCGAATTCAGCGTGGACAATTTAATGACTTAGGGACATCCTTTCTTTAAATAAAACATTAAAAAAAGCACTGGGGGATGTAGCTCAGTGTAAAGACCCTGGAGTTACATCCTCAGCACAGGTGTGGGCTGTGGAGTGTGATTCCATAGCATGCTTCAATACTGAGCATTTAAAAAAAATTGTTATTTTTCAATTCATTGTTATCACTTTTATTGATGTTCAAGTGATTCCATATTTAACCAATGAAGTTCTCATTTAATTGGCTCCTAAATCCTTTTGACACATTCCTAGTAATCTTCGATAGCTTACTTGTTTTCTGGCGGTGAGAAAGTCCAGATTCATTTTGAGTATTTCTTGCTTCAGACCTGGAATCAGATATTTCTGAAGTCATGGCCCTCTGATTTCTTTTAATTGGAAGTGATAATTAGAACAAGGGTATATGAGGGAGGCAAAACTTTATCTTCTAGGTTGTCTAGCTGGGTTTAAGAATTAATTTGGCATGAGATAGGCCAGTAGCTAGGGTACGTGTTTAGAGTTTAGTTAATCACTAGAACCACAGTGAAAAGAAAAGATAGACTAATAGGACAAAAGTGTATAAGTTTAAGTACTATAAGATTTATGTGACATGGGAATTCTCCTAAGGAAATGACCTAAGGAACTGTTGAAACCTAAATATTTCTATAGTCGTTTGAATAAAGAGAGGCAGTTACACAAAAATAGCTAAAATATGTGAGGAGACTAAAGAAAGGTAGAATTATTTTAACAATGTCTATTTGTGCAGAACTTTGTCAATTGCCTGACTTTGGGAGTAAGAATTTTCTTGTATCTTGATATAAGTTCCCTTGGATCTACTGTTCTGCTTACTAACTTATTATTTTTTTTATTAATATCTGCTTCTGCTTTCATTGCTTTTACTTTTTTTGAGCTTTCTGAGTTGAATGCTTAAATGAGTATCAAAACTGTATTCTTATTGACACACTTTATGGAAGTAAGTGCTTTTGCTAGATGCCATAGATTGTGATGTCATTATTTTACTGTTCTTTTCAGGAAATTGTGTACTATTCTTTTTTAAAAAAACTTTCTCATTGACTAATATAATAGTATATTTTCCAATTTTCAGGACTTTATGTTTAGTGTTTTGAGAGAGTCTCACTATTTAGCACACTGTATATGCTTTGAACTCCACTTCCGTAGCCCAGGCTGGCCTCAAACTCAAAGTGATTCTCTTGATTCAGCCTTTTGAGTGCTAGGATTACAAGTATACACCACTGCACACAGCTTCAGGATGTTTTTTGTTTTTTGACTATTTCTTTTAACTCCCCCACTTTCCCATTTCTGGGTCTTAAGCCCAGGGCCTTCACATGGAACTCTAACTCAGTATTTAAAATTTTTTTAAAAAAATTTTGTGATGGGGCCTTGTGTTTTTCCTGCCTCAACCTACCAGATTGCTTGGATTACAGGTATGTGTTACCACACTAATTTTGTTTTTCAATTATTAAATTCTAGTTGTATTGCAGATGGTCTGAAAATGCTGTTTGTATTGTTTCTATTTGGTAATAGTCATCCTAACAGGTGCAATGGAATATCTCATTGTTATTTTGTTTTTTGTTTTTTTTAGTACTGGGGATCTAACTCACAATCTCACACTTGCCAAACAGGCACTTATACTGCTGAACTAAACCTTTAGCCTCCTCGTTGTTATTTAATATGTATTTCCCTGATGATTAGTTAAATTGAGCACCTTTTTATGTACTTAAATATTTGTACATCTTTAGAGAAATGTCTATGCTAGTCACTGTCTAGTTTATAAGTTGAATGACTTAACTTCTTACCTTTTGCTATTGAGTTGTACTAGTTCCTTATATATTCTGAATATTAATCTCTTATCAAATAGATGATTTGAAGTGCAGTGGTACTTCAGTTCATGAATGTTTTTGTTTTTGGTTCACAAACAGAAGTGTTTGGCAAAATTTTGTTTTTGTGTGAAAACTGCATCAGTGATAAAAACAACTGTAGCTATCTTTACCACACAAACACAAATGTGATCCTCTTTTCCAAAATAATAGAACAAATTTTTGTGAACTGAGGTACCACTATACCTTCTACTTTTCTGTGACTCATCTTTTTATTTTATTGTTTTCTTTGCTCATCAGAAGCTCTTAAAAACTTTTTTATTTTAAATTTTTATTAGTTCATATTTGCGGTATGTAATGATCACATTCACTGTGGGAAGTCGGTGCATGTACACAACACATCGTAATTCTTTTTACATGCCTTTCCATTTCCCTCCTTATCCCCTCTGTCTCTTGGTCACTTTCCCATTTGCAAAACATCTGTCTCCCTGTTTCCTATTCTATCTTTTATTTTGCACTTGAATTTATTTTTACTGTGGGTTTCTCCTATAGGAGAAACCATATGCAGAAGCTTTTCAATTTGACATATTCCTACTTATTTATTTATGTATTTATTTTTGGTACCAGAAATTGAACTCAGGACCTCATTCTTGCCAGGTAGGCACTTGCCACTGAGCTATATCCCCAGCCCCCTACTTATTTATTTTTTGCTTTTACTTGCTACTTCATGAAAGTTGTTGGGTGTATCTGTCTTAATATCTTATTCATTATGAATTATAGCCTTTTTCATCATAAAGCACCCATCCCCTCCTTTTAGTGCTTTTGGTCTGAATTAAATTTTTTGTTTGTTTGTTTTGTTTTTTTGAGACAAGGTTTTACTATGCAGTTCAGTCTGGCCTTGGACTCACAGTGACCCTCCTGCCTCTGCCTCCTAACTGCTGGGATTATAGGTGTGTACCACTATACTAGGCACGTCTTTTCATATAAAGAATTTTCACCATATAGTCTATTTCTTTTGCATTCTATTTAGTATATTTTTATATTTAAAAAGACTTGGATTTGGTCCCCAGCACACACATATGTACATATACACATGCACACACACAAACACACACACACAGAAGGATCTTGTATTTAATCCTAACAGTAACATTTATACTAATAGCATTTTTTCTGTGGTGCTAGCAATTGAATCCAGGGTCTTGCTTTTACCAGGCAAACACTACTGCTGAGCCACATCCCCAGCCCTCTTCTTTGATTTTGTGTATTGGTTTCCTTTGATGAAAATATTTAAGTTACCTGGTTACCTCTTCCATTTCCTCTCTTGTCGCACCTGATTTAATTATTTCAGTGATAAAACACTCAGAAAGCTTAGTCTTTTTTTTTATTCCTTAGTTGGTATTTAAACTGTATCTATATTGTCAGAGCATAGAGCTACCATGTGTTACTCTCCTTCCGTGTGTGTGTGTGTGTGTGTGTGTGTGTGTGTGTGTGTGAACTGGATTGAGACAAGGTCTTGCTAAATTGCCCAGACCAGGCTTGAACTTGTGACCCTCCTGCTTCAGCTTCCCAGAGTACTGAGGTTGCAAGCATGTGCCATTCTGTTCAGTCACATTCTTTCCTTTGCAAATATTTAACTTCACTACTACAAGTAAATATATTTTTTGCTTACCACATGTGTTGCCTAAAATGTGGAGGTTTTTTTTGTTGTTGTTTTTGTTTTTTAGATCACTGAAAAGTACTCAGGACTATTTCTGAATTGTTTAATGAATATGTCAGTCACTTTTACACTTGAAAGTTTGTTTTGGTTCATTCTTTCAGTTGTAGAGTACCTTAAATATGTCACTTCCTTATCTTCTGGTATAAAGTGTTGTTTAAAAAAATCTTCCAATAACATGGTTTTTGTAACTTGATATTTTCTCCTACTAGCCTCATAGATTTTTTTCTGACATGTCTTATAGTTTTACCAGATTATGTCTTGGAGTTTGTTGTTCTGAGTTGATTTTGTTCATGCAGTATGCCTTCCCATTATGTAATTTGAAGTTGTTTTTTCACTTTAAGAAATATTTTCTAGTATTTGTTGCCTATTACTCTGTGACCGCATTATCTGCACTCTCACCAACACCACCATCTTGTAGTGCTGGGGATCAAACCCAGAGCCTTGTATGTTCTAGGCAGTGCTCTGTTGTGGAGCTACATTGCTAGACCTCAAACCTTTTGTCTCTTTTTAAATTCACTTTTGCCTTTGAACTTGTGATCCTCCTGCCATTGTCAGAGTGGCTGGAATTACAAGAAATATTTAAGAGGTTTTTTTTCTCACACCAAAATAAGCCTGAGTGATTGAGCTTACTGAGGGTTGCTTCTTCTACCTGCCTCTCATCTCCCTGACCCTTTACAAGACAAATTTACTTTCACCACATAGCTTAGAGAGTGTGTGAACTTTGGCAGCTGCCTTGTACTGGGTCAGAGTGCAACAGAACAGTCAGTGGCATTGATTTCCTTGGACATCCAGTGATGATGAGTCAGTGAGATAGCCTGGTCTGTGTGGTGGCATTTAAGGATTTGATGGTGGTAATAGATTTCTTTAGTCTGGAAAGACTGAAGGGAAATTTTTGTGTAGTAGTTGCCATCCTTTCATCTTGAACCTGATGTTTGGTATTTTTCTGTAAAATCTTGTACCAGATATTTGTAACTCAGGTTATCCCATCCCTGAAGACTTTTTTGGTGAGTAGAGAATTTTATTCGGTATCAGATTACAGTTGTCAGGTATCTCTGTCAGGAGATGTTTCTCTATCCCATTCTTTGAAACTCTCCTTTTTGACAGCAGAGACATTAAGGAAAAAGTTGATCCGAGAATGGGACTCTTGCTTCAAGTTCATGGGCAGCAGTAGTTTGATCTGCACAGAAAACGTGGAACCAAGCCCCTTTAGGAACCTCTCCTCCTTGGCTTTTCAGGAGGAAGAATCTTTGAAAATATATGTCATCCTGCAGAAGTTTGTCTAACTCTTCCATGGAGATGGTGACTCCACTATATATGTTCTTCCAAACATACTTGAATATTAAATACTTGCCTGGTGTGTTTAATATTTTCAAGTGTGAACTGTTGTGATGTCATGAGCTACCAAGGACAAAATGACTATCCAAGGTCTGAGTGACTTCCTTGAAGTTCTTTCTGATATGATGTCATATTTTTAGTACCTAGCACTTGGAACTGTGTTCCATGCCAAAAGCAAGTATCTAGAGAATATCCTGCTTTTGGTTCCTTTCAGATACCTCAATAATGTGACAGCACCCAAGGCCCTGATAAAATGTGTTATTAGTCACTTCTTAATGGCATCTTCAAAAGAAATGTAGAGGTTACTCTTCATAGTTTTTCTTTTGAAATCTAAAGTTGTTTTTCTTTGATAGAGGGCAAAAGAAATTCATCTCTACAGTGGCGATGTTTAATTATTTCTGCTGATAAAACTTCGCAGTCTGGCTTTCAGTCTGAAAGGTCATACATAGTTCAGTGGCAAGCAGAAACCTCAAAACAACACTCAGAATTTGAAGGCAGGTTTATTTATGTTGACAGGCACTAATTGGAATCATTTATGGAATATCAGGCTCTGATCTCTGGTGGTCTAGGGCTTATATGAGATAAACAAGCAGGAAGTACAGAGGCAGAATGGCTTGTCATTTGGGAACTGGTTTATGAAATGTGCATCGTAGTGATCAGCTATACATCACAGTGACTAAGAGACAGGAGCAACCAGAACTGGAACAGGAAGTATTTATTACCTGGGCAACTAACAAACTGAAATATACTGGCTGGGGGGAGAGGGGCATTTTCTGTTACAATAGTGTCCCAGAAGAAAAGGCTTCACTTTTAATAAAGAAATCATGGAGTGCTTCAAGTTAACAAGACTATTAGCTTCTCAGCATGTGGTGAAAAAATCCATCTTGTGGTATGGATTTCGACAAAAGTTTGATTTCTATTGCCCAAGAATACTTTCTTACTGACAGTATTCTCCTGCCCCCGTGAATGAATGCATAAATGAATGCATCTATGTAACATACAGATTGCTCACTTCTTCTGTCATACAAGTGAATGATAATCTCATCATGTATTTTGGGTTTGTAATCAAAGTGGTGTTACATCTTCTTATGGTTGTAGATTTCACAGTGTAACAAAGCAGCCAACAAGGATATTTCTTTACTCAAAATGGCTGCATTCCAAATAGCTGGTCAGGTACCACCAATTGGTGAAATCCAAATCATTAGTTATAGTTATTGACATTCTCAAAACAAAATGCAGCTGGACTAATATATGCAATTTTCATAGCTTTTGGATACTGATAGGCAATTGTCTCTGCCAAAGAAGGCCCAAATGCCACATGTGGTATAATGCAGCTACCAGTTCTCTGGGTGGGAAAAGGATTGTTGGATTAACTGACTCACTGATTGATTGTGATACTGGGAATTGAACCCAGATATTTGGGCTTCCTAACACTCTACCACTGAGCTACACTGACAAACCTCATTGTTCATTTTTTCATTGTTTATTTTAATACAAGCCTCTCCCCCTTAAATAATAACTATACACATTTTTCTATATCTTGATTATTTTCTTGTAACAAAAATGTATTTCCTGGTAATCACCCCAAAGTTTTTTTTTTTTTTTCCAGGAATAGAACTCATAACCTCATGCTTGCCAGGCAGGTGCTCTGCCACTGAGCTATATCACCGGCCTTCCACAGTTGTATGTATATAGATATTTACCTTTTTTTTTTTTTTTTGCCAGTGGTACTAGGGATTGAATCCATGGACTTTGTACTGGGCTACATCCACAGTTTTTAAATTTTTAGACAAGGTCTTGCTAAGCTGCTAAGTTACATAGGCTAGGCTTGAATTTGTGATCCTTGCTTAACCTCCCGGAGTTACAGGCTGGTGCCACCTTCCTTCCTTTTTATAGGTATGTACCAGTGGTATTGAACCAATGGCATGTGTTATTGTACTTTTCTTTTAAGACAAAAGGTGTTAGTGTATGAATTGTTGTTGTCGTTTTCTAAATTAAAATCTCAGTATTCAGGTTTAATTGTAGTGTTGGCACTTTCTGATAAATAAATAGGTTTTGGGTTGTGGTTTGGTATTCCATCCCTAAAAGTTTTGCTATCACTCGTGTATAGCATTCTATGGAGTGAATGTTCTGATGTATTTTCTTTTCTTTTTTTTTTTTTGTCTTTTTGAGACAGGGTCTCTCTATGAAGTTCAGCCTGGCCTTGAGCTCACTTTGTAGCCCAGGCTGGTCTCAAACTTGCAATGAACCTCCTGCCTCAGCCTCTCGAGTGCAGGGATTACTATTTTCAGAAGGAAGAAGGGAGAAAGAATCTTTATAATCAGGAAAGATTCAAAGTATGGGAAATCTTCTTGAAGAAGAGGTCTTTTATTTTAGCCAAACGGTGGCTAACCTGGTGGTCCAAGGAAAGGTTGAGATGTATGAGCAAAGATAAACAACTAGATAATATTAACACAAGATTGCCACCTTGGTTCTCTCAGGTAAAGAGAAACTGGAAGGATCTGAGGAAAGAGCAAAGCTGTTTTCTTTCCTTTATAGTTTCTTGTTTTCATTCTGTTATTCCAAGCCTGGAATCACCCAGGGGACAGCTGTCATGCACAGAAGAGGGCTCTAATATGGTATTAGGGAAGTCCTACATTTTTGCCTTTGTAAGACATATTTCCTGATGGTAGCTGTTTCTCTGACTCATTCTAGAATCTTATTGAGCAGATCAGGAGTATCCTTTCCAAGTCTTTGAACTGATTGAAAATAAAATAGTTTAACTCCAAATTCCTGTTATATACAAGATCCAAAAATTCATCCTCTAGGCTAGATCTCATCTTAGGTCTATATTGCCCTAGCAAGCTTATTAAAGACAGGGTTTCAATAAATGCTGCATAATAGCATAGTTAGCAATAGAAACATATGCAAAATCCTCAGTATAGTGAATTGAACAGGAATTAGGAAAAGAAAAACATAGAAGATGTCTGTTTTTCTGTTTATCTCTGTCAGTGTCCTTCCTCACTTCTCAAAGAGAAGAGTTGCTGACATGATTGGTTATACTCACTTGATCTATTCATATAGAGGATGAAACCATTTTGCTTTAAAAGACTATACACAAAGGCCATATGCGTTAAGAATTCGAATAGTTCTGAAAAACCCACAAAAATAGGATTGAATAAAAATAGAAACACATTCCCTGTTCTTGAATAGGGCCAATCAGCATCATAAATTTATCAACTCATTAAGTATTTCCTGGGTAATATAAAATTTCAATCCCAATAAAAATGCTAGCCTAGTTTTCTCTGGAACTCAATCCTAAATTTCATATGGAGAAATAAATAAGCCAGCTAGAATGCGATGAACATACTCAAAAGCAAGAGCAATAAAGGGGACCTGGCTTTCATACATATTAAAGATTTTAAAAGACAACACAGTGTGGTATTGGTGCCTGGAAGACTGACAAACCCATGAAAAATTCCAAGTGCATATGGAAATTTAGCATATGAGAAACTGAGTACTGTGGTTCACATGTATAATCTCAGCACTCTGAGAGGCCAAAACTGGAAGATCGCAAGTTTGAGTCTTGTCTGCACAATTCAGCAATATTTTCTCAAAAAATTTTAGAAATTTACTAT
>PVLA01014754.1:13438-28913 GCA_004027455.1 Hydrochoerus hydrochaeris
TTTTTTTTTTTTTTTTTTTTGTACTGGGGATTGAACTCACAACCTCGTGTTTGCCAAGTAGGTGCTTACGCCTTTGAGCTAAACCCCCAGCCCAAGATTAACCTTTAAATAAAAGCATTAGCATAACTGGAGAGTCACTGAAAAAATATGTGTTTGGTTTATAGTCCTTACTTTACATTGGTGTATATCTAAGTAGATCAGTTATTGCAATGTAAAAAAAGGGTAACTTCTGGGAAGATGGTGGAGCAATAAGCAACAGAGTAAACAGCCTCTCTGAGAGAAATAGTCCAGATGTTGGAATATAGTATTGTGGAGAAGACAAGAAGGAAGGAAGTGGGTCATTCACTAGCAGAATCAGACAAACACACCCCTGTGTGGCTGCCACCATTGTGGGAGTCCCAGTGTAGACACAGGCTGAGAGAGCAGCCCCACCTCCAGCACTCCAGGTGATCAGGGAAGCCCCAGTGTAGCTGCACAGATCTGGAGAAGCCTGCTCCATGCCTTGCTACCTCCCTGTAATCTGGGGTTAGAGAATCCCAGATACCTATCTCATTCCCCTACACTGCAGAGGGGCAGCCAACGTGGGAAGTGCCTGGGACCCCACAACTGGCTTGTTGGGAGGAACCCAGGAGAATGTCAAGATGAAGAAGCAAAAGGCAATCTCAGACCTGTAGCCCACACAGAACAAGTCTGGGAGATACAGTCATGGAAGAAAACAGAAGTCACATACCTGAAACCTCTGAGAGGACAGCAACTGAAGTAAAGAAACAACCTCATGAGATTGTAAAGCAAGGAGGTTCCTGGGAAGATGGCAGATGGATAAGTAGCACAGTAGAGAGCCTCTTTGAGAAAAACAACTCAGATGCTAGAATTTAACACCATGGAGAAGACCAGATGAAAGGAGAGGGATTCTTATGACCCAGGAAGAAACTGAGGAAAAAGAAAAAAATAAAAGAAAGAAAAAAAAAGTGGACAGAAGGCTGAAGCTAGATGCGCTTGCACTGGGGCCAGTCCTGTTCTGTGCTAGGTGGAAGGCTGGAGCTAGACATGCTCCCATTGGAGCTGGTCCCATGCTGTGTTGGGTGTGTCTTGGAGTTGGGTGACTCACGATTGAGCTGAAGTCAAGGTTGCGCTGAAATTGGGGGTTAGTAAACCCAAGACTCTTGGTGGGAGGATGTGCCACAACAGGGAGCAGAACCAGTGTGGAGAGCTGCACTAACCTGTGGTGAGTGCTAGGAATTAGGTCCTGTGGAGGGGGTGACTGGCTGGATGACATAATGGAGTTGGGCAGGACAGGCCTGAACTGGCAACCACAGTGGCATCAGTTGGCTACTCCTGGCCCAAGGTGGACTGGTGGGATCTGCTTGACCTGGGTCACATCCACCCCTGGTCAGGACCCAATAGCCAAGGATGAAACTGTCCCGAACTTGTGACATCTGCAGGGCACTGACTAACATGGTGAAGGCACTCACTGGTTGACTGGCTCAGAGGAGAGGGGCCAGCCCACATAGCCCCTATGTGCACCTCACAGATCAAGAGCAAACTGGAGAGGGCAGCAATCCCCTAGTCAGCACACTTCAGAAAAACTGCAAGCAATACGGAAAGGACCTGAGACCTCCACCATACACCTGTCTGAAAGAAACCAGAAACATGACAAGGGAAAGAAACAAGAAAAAGCCTCCAGCCACTGACCCAGGGAAAATAAGTCCAGAAGAGACTCATTTTCGAGGACAGCAAACATACAATATTGGACATGGCCTCAGCAGATATAAAGAAGTACTTTTGTTACCTCATTGATGAACTTAAAACTGAAATTCTAACTCAAGTGAAGCAAGATATAAGAAGATTAATAAAAGAAATGCTAAGCACCTCTGAAGAAGATACAGATGGAAGAATGGAGGAACCTCCAGAAAAAGGAGAAAAACCTTTGATGAAGAGTATAAACAAAATGTAGAAAACATGAAACAGATCCAAAGAGATTACCAGGAAAGGTCTGGGCTTTAGCTTAGCTATCTGAGAGTCCACCCTGGTAACCGTGAGATTACCAGGAAATTAAAAATTCCATTGAAATCTGGCAAAATTTCTTGACAGAAATTAAAGATAGACTTTCAAAACTAGAAAATAGATTTGCAATGTGTGATCATGAAAGGAAAGATCTCTTAAAAATAATAAGGAACCAGGAAGTAACAATACAAAGGCTAGAAGACTACAAGAGGATCTATAACTTAAGAGTAAAAAATGTGAGTGAAGAAGCAGGGATAAATACAAGTGAAATACAAAGGCTATTCACAGAAATAATTAAGGAAAACTTCCCAAGCATAGGAAAAGGAAATGATGTTCAGATATATGAGGCATACAGAACTCCATCCAGCTACAACCAAAACAGATCTACACACAGACATATAATAATCAAGATCCCAGAAATTCATCACAAGAACAGAATATTAAAAGCAGGCAGAGGAAAGAAACAGATCACCTATAAAGGAAAACCCATCAAAACCACGACAGACTTCTCAACACAAACTATCACATCAAAAAGAGATTGGAGTGAAGTATTCCAAGCCTTGAAAGAAAATAACCTCCAACCCAGATTGATGTACCCTGCAAAACTATCACTCAAAATTAATGGAGAAACAAAATGTTTCCATAACAAAGAGGAACTGGGGGAGTTTGTGACCACCAATCCAACCCTTCAAAAAATACTGAAGGACATTTTAGAGAGAGAGAAAAAAATCACTAGGATTCCAGGAATAATGGCAGGAAGGCCTCACTGAATGTGTCAGACAGTGGAATGAAGGAGAAAATTAAACAACCATTGGCAGAAAAATAGCATAGCAGAGATGAGGCAGAGAAGATTGGCTCTAATCTCTAACACAGATGGCCTGGATACACTAACAAAAAGAAACACAGGCAGAATAGATCAGAAGATAGAGACTACCAAGATGCTCTGAATAGGAAATATAATCAACCTGAAAGAGGGTTAATGAACCGAAAGTCAAAGATGAGAAAACAATGCTATCCCTGTCACATAGAGCAGGGAACCAGAGAGAATTAGGGACAGCTCATCCAGCATCTGCAGATAGAGTGGAAACTCATGACACTTTTGTGCAGTGGAGAACTACTCAACTATAAGAAAGGAAAACCTTGAGGCTTTAATAAGAAAAGGAATACAGCTCATGATCAAGCTCAGGGGTAAAAGGGTTCAGAACTACTTAGGTAGATAGTGGGTTGCCCCCACTAATTTAAAAACTACAGGAGTTAGTGGGACCTGAAATGTACAAAGCACCCTGAGAAAGTGAAAGGGGAGGAATGTCTAAAAAAGGAAGGCAGAGGACATTGTTAATAGCACATCAGGATTTAAAATCCACATTATTCTTATCACTCTGTTTAGTTTGATTTTAGTCTGTTCCAGTCTGTCTACTTGTACTAGATTTGAAAGCACAGGAAACTAACCCCAAAATAGCAGTATATACTACAGTAACTATCCTTAATTTCCTATTAACTTAAACTGAATTCCTGTATTACTTACACTGTCTTACTATGACTGATCTTATTTAAATCTGGTTTGTTAGATTGCTGTTTTGTCTTGACTGATTTTATTTGAATCCGGTATGTTTGATAGTATCAAGTCTGAGAGTAGAGGTAACTACTCTGAAGACAACAAGATTCAACAAGATTCCACTTTGATTATTAACTGCTTTTCAAGTCATATAATGTCTCCAGTGTTTTGTTTTTATTAAGATTGCTATGTACTGCTATGTTCAATTATACTATGCCTGATGATATATATTATTTTTAATTCTATTGAAAATAACAAGAGACAGCATAATAACTACTGTAGATCACCTACTGTAGATCACTTAGTATTGTGGTTCTATATGACTTTTTCATTTTGTGTTTTTCTAGGAATTTGTTTTGTTGTCTTGTTTTGATTTGTTTTTCTCTCTAATACAGAAAGGATAGGTATATATGGAGAGATTCATACATGCATAGAACTTCTAAACAGTTTATGAGAATTGATTATTGTTATTGTGAAAAAGAGAGGAAAAGAAAGTATTCTAGGGCTGGGGATCTAGCTCAGTGGCTTAAGTGCCTGCCTGGCAAGCACAAGGTCATGAGTTCAATCCTCAGTACAGAAAAAAAAAAAAGTATTCTAAAGGATATAACTTCATGTATGTTTAAGTGTGTAGGATTGATAACCATATTACTAAGTTTTTGTTGGATAGGTGGACAGAACTGTTTGCAGTCTCACTGTTTGAATGTCCACTTTGTATGCTTTATTTTTGTAACTTGAACAACTATTTCTAAGAGGAAAATATGTAATTATCAACTAGTGATTTCTTACTTTTTTTGAAATTATGTATTATTTCTACCCTCTTTCTCTGTTTTTTCTTTAAATAAAATAATTTTAAAAAGAGATTGTAAAAGCAATCAAATCAGAAATAATGTCTCAGGTAAAAGAAGAAATCACAAACATACTGAAAGAATTGCTCAGCATGTCTAAAGTAGACATAGATAAAAAAAGAGGAACATAGGAAAATGATGGAAACCTTGAATGAAGATGAAAAGGAATTACAATGCATGAAATAGATTCAAAGAGAGATCCAGGAAATTAAAAATGCAATCAAAAACTAGCAAAACCACTTGAAAGAGACTGAAGATAGACTTTCAAACCTTGAAGACAGGATTGCAGTGATCATGAAAGGAGAGATCTCTTAAAAATAACATGGAATCAGGAAATAGCAACTCAGTGGCTGCAAGATGATGCAAAAAAGCACAATGTAAGAGTGATAGGTGTTGGTGAAGAAGCAGGGGTCAATACAAATGAAATTAAAAGGTTATTTACAGAATAGCAGAAAACTTCCCAGACATGGGAAATGGACCTGGTATGCAGATAAGTGAGGCATGTAGAACTCCAACTAACCATAACCAAATTAAATCTACACCCAGACGTAAAATAATCAAGATCCCAGAAATTCAACACAAGAACAGAATATTAAAATCTCTTAGAGAAATGGAACATCACTTATAAAGGAAAACCAATCAGAATCACAGCAGACTTATCAACACAAACCATTAATCAAGAAGAGTTTGGAGTGAAACTGTAAAAGAAAACAACTTCCAACCCAGATAGATATACCCTGCGAAACTATCTTCAAAACTGATGGAAAAGGAAGATGATAAAGAACAACTGAAGGAATTCATCACTTCCAAACCAACCCTATAGAGTGCTAAAGGATATTCTAGAGAGAGATAAAGATGACCATGGTTCCAGGAACAGCAGCAGAGGAGGATCACCAAACAAGACAGGCAACTGAATGAATGGGAAAAGTGGAGGAACAATAGCAGGAGGATAGCATGGCAGAGACAAACCAATGTATGCAGGTTGTAACCATTAATGTAGATGGCCTCAAGTCAGCAATAAAAAGAAACACAGGGAGAGTGGATCAAGAAACAAGATCCATTGATATACTGCATGCAAGATACACATTTAACTGGAAAGGAAATTTATAGACTGAAAATCAAAGGAAAGAAAACAGTTGCTCCATGTGACAGGAGACCAGAAAAAAAGCAAGAGTAACTTGCCCATCAACTGTAGAATACATAAGAAAGATACGGTACTTCCATGCAGTGGAAAGCTATCTCACTATAAAGTAGAATAATCTTGAGGCTCTTGTTGGTAAATGGATGCAACTGAGGATCATGTTCATGGGCGAAACAGATTAAACTCATATATGTGAACCCTAGCTTAAGAAACAGAAGGAGTTAGCGGGGTCTAAAAGCAAAATAGTTATTATAAGAGTGATAGGGGAGGAAACACCTGGGAGGGAAAGGTGAAAACTACTGTTAATTTCTATTTTTTTTTTTTTTTTGTGGGTCGTGTTTGCCAAGCAGGCACTTACTCCGCTGAGCTAACCCCCCCACCTGCTGTTAATTTCTTATTGTCTTGAACTCTTGCATTGTTTTCACAATTTTGTTAGGTCTGGCTTTGTTCTGTCTTCTTTTGTTAGATTTTTACTCTGTCAGATGGTAGGGGCAGCTATTTTGAATATAATGGGATATATTATGGTAAACATGATTTCCTATTGTTTTGAAGTCTTATAATGCTTTCATTCATTTGTTTAATTGGTTTTATTGTTTGATTTTATTATGTGTGATGGTGTGAACAGCTGTTTTGAAGAAAATGAGACATTATGGTAGCCATTGCTGATTTATTATCATCTTGTTTTGAAGTCCTATCATGCTTTTTTTCTTCTGTTTTGATTGGTTCTATCCTGTTCTGTTATTTGATTTTATTATGTGTGATGGTATGGGTAACCTTTTTGAGGAAAATAAGATATTATAGTAGCCATTGTTCATTTCCTTTATCTGGTTTTGAAGTCCTGTAATGCTTTCATTCTTTTGAATGGTTTTATACTATTTTGTTATGTTTGATATTATTGTGTGTGAAGGTATAATCAGCTATTTCAAAGAAAACAAGAGACATTATGGTAGACACTGTTGATGTCCTGTGGTGAAGTTCTTTTTTTTTTTTTTCCTCATTAAACTTTGTTTTAATGGGTCTCAAAATTGTGACAGATTTTTGGTCAAGTTGTTTCCATTAAAAAGTGATTTTAAAAACTGCCACACACACAAAAAAAATGGTCCACAAAATATTCTCCTTTCCTTCTAAAGGTTTTATGATGCATTGTTATCATTAACCAGTCTTTCACTATTAAACTTAAATGGCCAATTGGGAGAAACAGTTCTAAGACCAGTCTTCCACAGCTGATTAAGACTGGGGTAGCAGGTGTTAGGGTTAATATTCATTTAGCCTTCTGAGCTTTCTGGGCAGACTTGGTGACCTTGCCAGCTCCAGCAGCCTTCTTATCCACTGCTTTGATGACACCCACAGCAACTGCCTGTCTCATATCATGAACAGCGAAACGACCCAGAGGTGGATAATCAGAGAAGCTCTCAACACACATGGGCTTGCCTGGAACCATGTCAACGATGGCAGCTTCACCAGATTTCAAAAATTTGGGCCCATCTTCCAGCTTCTTACCAGACTGGCGATCAATCTTTTCTTTCAGCTCAGCAAACTTGCAAGCAATGTGAGCTGTGTGACAATCCAGTACAGGTGCATAGCCAGCACTGATCTGGCCAGGATGGTTCAGGATAATCACTTGAGCAGTGAAGCCAGCTTCTTCCATTGGTGGGTCATTTTTGCTGTCTCCAGCAACATTGCCATGATGAACATCTTTGACAGAAACATTCTTGACATTGAAGCCCACATTGTCTCCTGGAAGAGCTTCATTCAAAGCTTCATGGTGCATTTCACCAGACTTTACTTCAGTTGTTATATTGACTGGAGCGAAGGTGACCACCATGCCAGGTTTGAGAACACCAGTCTCCACTCGGTCCACGGGGACAGTACCAATACCACCAATTTTGTAGACATCCTGGAGGGGCAGCTGCAAAGGCTTGTCAGTTGGGCGAGTAGGTGGAAGGATGTAATCCAAAGCTTCAAGCAGTATGGTTCCACTAGCATTGTCATCTTTACAAGTGACCTTCCATCCCTTGAACCATGGCATATTAGCACTTGGCTCCAACATGTTGTCACCATTCCAACCAGAAATTGGCACAAAAGCTTCTGTGTCAGGGTTGTAGCCGATTTTCTTAATGTAGGTGCTGACTTCCTTAACAATTTCCTCGTATCTCTTCTGGCTGTAGGGTGGCTCAGTGGAATCCATTTTATTAACACTGACAATTAGTTGTTTCACACCCAGGGTGTATGCCAGAAGGGCATGCTCACGGATCTGTCTGTTCTTGGAGATACCAGCTTTGAATTCACCAACACCAGCAGCAACAATCAGGACAGCACAGTCAGCCTGAGATGTGCCTGTAATCATGTTTTTGATAAAGTCTCTGTGTCCAGGGGCATCAGTGATAGTCACGTAATGCTTGCTGGTCTCAAATTTCCACAGGGAGAGGTCAATGGTGACACCACGCTCACACTTGGCTTTCAGTTGCTCCAAGACCCAGGCATATTTGAAGGAACCCTTTTCCATCTCAGCAGCCTCCTTCCCAAGTTTTTCAATGGTTCTTTTGTCGATGCCACCACATTTGTAGATCAGATGGCCAGTAGTGGTGGACTTGCTGGAATCCACGTGTCCAATGATGACGATATTAATGTGCGTCTTTTCCTTTCCCATGTTGCCTTTGATTTAGCGGTGGTTTTCACTACACCTGCGCTCTTGCGGCAAACCTGTTGCGAAAAAGCTGTTGTGAAGTTCTGTGTTGCTTGCATTGTTCTGTTCTGATTTGCTTTGTTCTGTTTTGTTTTGTTTTCTATTGTTTAATTCTCTTTAAAATTAAAAAAAAAGCTAACATTGATTCCTTAAGAAAACTTATGAAATTCTTTATAATCTGGACGTAAGGAAAACCTGCCTTTTTTTGGTTTTTGTTTTGGTACCAGGGATTGAACTCACAACCTTTTGCTTGCTAGGCAGGCACTTGTGCTGTTGAAATATATCCCTGGCCCAAGCCTTTCTACTTAAAACTCAAATTTCAGAAGCCATAAAGATTGATAAATTTAAATCTTCATATAAATGTAGATATATGGACAGACATATATAATATATATGTGTGTATGTGTGTGACTGTATATCCTTTTGCTTGACAAAAACAGAAGTATAGTCAAAGGTCAGATAAACTGGGAGAAAATATTTGTAGTTTAAATTACAGAAAGTAGTTAATTTACATTATAGATTTTAAAATTATTTTTAATATATGCTACCCCATGTATAACTTCAAAAACATGCTGAGTACTAGGCATGGTGGCTCTTGCCTATAATCTCAGTATTTAGGAGGCTGAGGCAGGGGTATCACATTGGCTACAGAGTGAGTTCAAAGTCACTCTGAACTGCATAGTGAGTCCTTGTCTCGAAAACCAAAAATCAAAACCAAAACACAAAAACAAAACAAAAACCAACCAACCAACTAAACAAACAAACAAAACATGCTAAGTGAAGGATGTCAGTCACAAAAGACCACGTACTAGGGCTGGGGATATAGCTCAGCAGCACAGTGCCTGCCTGGCAAGTACAAGGTCATGAGTTCGGTTTCTGGTACAAAAAACAAAAACAAAAGACCACATGCTATATAGTATGGTAATAGTTCAGGTAGCACAATGGGACTAGAAAACCCTTCCTCTCCACCCACCTGAGTTTGGGCAATATCCCAGGGCCAATCTCCTTTTGTTCTAAGAGAAGTAAAAAATAAAAAAGGTAAGTAATAAAATAACAACATTTCTAAAACTCTAGGTCAGAGTGCATTGCATGTTAGAACTCCTGGCCTAAACTTCAATAACCTCTTCCCACTTAAACCTTATTAAAGGTTCATAAATATGGGTTGCATCTCATACATATAACTTAATCAGTGTAAATTATAGGGCACACATGCTCATTAGTGCCCCTGAGATGACTCAGCACCCTATCAATCTTTCCTGGCAATCTTACGTAGAGACCCAGTAAAAAGCATCTGGGATGGCATAGACTTTCATTAAAACCTTAAAGCCTGATTTATCTATGTGTTGTGCTTCTACTTTCTGTTTTCCCGGCACCACTTTTCTGTTTGTGCTTTTTTATTTTCCAGACAGGGTCTTGCTGTGCAGTCCAGGTTAGTCTTGAACTCATATGTAGTCTAGGCTGGCCTCAAGTTTGTGCCAGTCCTCCTGCCCCAGCCTCCGAATGCTGGAATTAAGGGCATAGGCCACCCACACCCAGATTCATGCTATATTTTTGTTGGTATGACCCACTCATGAGACATCTTCCTGTGATCTTCAATAAATGTAGCTGCTTTTCTTTTATCATTGGATGTATGGTTGCTATTCTCTGCTTGTGGTACACAAAAGTTTAAAATCTATTTGCTAAATCTCTGATATCAGTATTAGAAAATGTCCAGAATTGACAGTCCATAGAGCTGGCACAGATTAGTGGTTGCATGGTAAAGGGATATAGGCCAGGACTGGGAATGACTGCTCACAGGCATGAGGTTTCTTTGTCATGTGTTAAAAATGTTCTAAAATTAAAAGGGTGGTTGCACAACTCTATAATATGTTGAAAACCATTGAAGTGTGTACTTTAAATGGGTGAACTTTAGGGTGTACAAATTATATCTTAATAAAGACACAAATGAAAAAAGATGGAAACTCAGTAGAAAAATAGCCCAGTGTTAAGAGGCAGCTCACAGAAGAGGTAAGGCAAATAAATGAATGCAAAACATCTGGAAAAATACTCAGTGTCATTCCTTATAATACAAACACAAATGAAAATAAATTGAAATACTATTCTCAAATGGGGGACTACTTGAAAAAGGCACATCTACAAATACATGCAGACAAATATACTAATGTATATATTTTATGCATATTTTTGTGACTAAGTTAAGAGAGAATAGAAATGGTCACTTATAGTTCACAGGTGAATAGGTATAGGAGATAGAAGTGGGAACAAGAACTGACAACCCTGTTTTATATAGTTTTTACTTTTAAGTTACATAAGTAAGTTATGTATTCAAAATTAAGTCAAATAGTTGAACACAAATAATTGAGCACAAACAGAAACAAACAGACCTAAATATAATACCTACTGACACAGAGGAAATAATTAAAGTATCTGTGGAACGTAGAACATAATATTTTCCCAGACATACTTTCAAAAGCTAAATAAAACTGTGTAGCTATTATGAACTGCACTCAGTAAGTTTATTGTTAATAATATTGTTGGTCTTCTACTTATATTTTTAAACATATAATGAAAAACACAAAAGATATATTAATGAGATAACATAATGTTTGATATATGATAAATTATGTAATGTTAGTCTTACTTTTCAAATCATTCTTTGAATATTATGAAATAAAGCAAATAAGTAAATATTAATCTTATTAGCTATCAATTTCCAAGTTAAGATATAAAAAGCATTGTAATGTGTGTGTGTGTATATATATATATATATATATATATATATATATATTTTTTTTTTTTTTTTTTTGTCTTTTTTGAAGCAAGGTTTCGCTGTATGGTTCAGGCTGGCCTTGAACTCACTTTATAGCCCAGACTGGCCTTGAACTCATGGCAATACCGCTGTCTCAGCCTCCCAAGTCCTGGGATTGCCGCATCAGCAAAGAACTATAATTTTAACTTTGACTACTGCCATCAATATAAACTCATTTTGGGGTCAGGGGTTTAGCTCAGCGACCTAAGTGCCTGCTTGGCAAATGTGAGTTCGTGAGTTCGATCCTGGATGCGCACACACACACACACACACACAAATACATACATATATATATATATATATATATATATATATATATATATAATTAAAATATATACATATTCTAGTTCAGCAAATATTTATTGTGTACCTACTCTATTTATCAGGCACAGGAAATAAAAAAATGAAAAATAAAGATCTAGTCTGTACCATGGGGAAGCTGTTTTCTTCATGTAATTTTCTGCTTCCTAAGAATTCTGTGTTGAAGTGTTTGATGGAAACATTTTTCTGATTTAAGAGTGGCTTATTCCTTGGGCTGGAGATGTGGCTCAGTGGCAGGGCTCTTGCCTTGCATGCACAACACCCTGGGTTCAATCCCCAGTGCTACAAAAAAATAAAAGTGGCTTACTTCTCCTTTATTGAGAAACAAGGATGCAAAGATGGTAAACCTTTTAGAGACAAGGGGCCAAACTGCAACCTAAAGTCCACTGATTTACCTGCAATTAGAGTTGAATACTGAGATTTTAGTTTAGAAAAAAATGACTCCTATATTAACACCCCTTTTTAAAAGAAAAATAACGTGTGCTATAGGTTCACCACCACTGCCCTAGACAGTTTAACTGCTGTGTTGTTAATCATTACCTGTAAGATTCTTTCCATTGTGGAGGGCGGGGCAGGGGTGGCAGGGGTGGGAGCTGGTGGGGAAGGCTTTCTGATGTCCATTTCAGAAGATGAATTCTCTGGCATTTAAATTAAGAATGGGTTGTTTTTGAAGTATGCTTTACTCTAGCTTTTGTATCTGTTGATAAAACTGAGTATATCAATTCTACTTGTTTGAGGTATACAGTGTCATTAAACGCACAGAGACAGAAGGTAGCACAGTGGTTGCCAGGGGCTGGCAGAAAGGAGAAAATATGAAGTTAGTGTCTGCTGGACAGAGTTTCAGTTTTGCAAGATAACCGTCTCTTGGAGATGGTGGTAACAGTGACACAATAGTGTGAATGCACTTCAAATTATAGAACTGTACATTTAAAAGTGACTAAATGGGCATGTTGGCCCATGACAACCCCAGTGCTTTGGGAAACTGGGGCAGAAGAACCCAAGTTTGAGACTTGCCTATGCAATTTAGTGAAACCCTGTATAGAAAGGGGTTGGGGAAGGAGAAGAGTAAATATATTTTCAGTGTAAAGGCCCTTGGTTCAATCCCCAGTTAAAAAAAATTAAAATATCATGTTTTATGTTATGTATATCTTCGCATATTTTAAAAATTTTTTCAATGTATCCTATGAGTTGTTTACATATTTGACTCTTATCAGCCTGTAATAGGACATAGCCTGTAACTGGAGGCAATATTCCAAGGCAGATAAGGTACCTAACAATCAGTAACTAGACTGAAGGTCAGTGTTTTAAGAATCAGCCTGAAAGCTTAAGAATCAGGAGCTTTGGTGTCCAAGACAGAGGTCCCAGCTCAAGTAATGAGAGTGAATTCCATTTTCCTCCACATTTTTGACCTCTTTAGACCCTCAATGAATTGGATAATTCTGCCTGCCCACCCTGCTGAAGGCAATCTTAGCTTACTGGCTGAAATGCTAATCTCTTCTGGAGACACCCTCACAGACACAGCCAGAAATAACCAGCTATCTGGTCATCCCTTACTTATCCTAGTGAAGTTGACACATAAAATTAACTGTCACTGTTTCCATTGCTACTTTTCTAGTGAAAAATCTAATTTAAAAATGATTTGTCGGACTGAGAATTTAGCTCAGTGGCATAAGCACCTGCCTGGCAAGCATGAGGTTGTGAGTTCAATCACTGGTGGCAGAAAAAAAAAAAGATTTGTCAGTTGAAAGGACCACAAAAATGTAAGTGATCATATCTAGTGCTCAGATCTGGATTTCTAATCACCATTCATTACTAGAAGATATTTCTCGAGAAATATCTGAGCAATAAAATGTACAAGGTGAGCCTGGCTTCAGAACAATAAAATGTACAAGGTGAGTCTTGCTCAAAAATCTCTCAAAGATTAAGGGAACATGGTAAAAGAACACAGAGGCTTCCTGGCCATTTTGGGAAATTCCAAACAAAAAATGATTGTCACTGATCACATAAAAACCCATGAGGCAAAAACAAAACAAAACAAAAAACCATGAGGCCACAGTGATGTGTGTGTAGGGGAATTTAAAAACGACAGCCTCATCTTCACAGAATGTTAGCCAGTAAATATAGAAGAACAACAGAGTTAGAAATTCCCAATGTAATGACTGATTAAATTATTCAAAATAATGTGTGTTAAAACATTAGTTGAGAGATTTAGGAAAGCAAGGATGTATCTAGATACTTTAAAATTCACTTCATATGTTACTTAGCAATCACAACAGGGAAAACATTTCTTGAAGTGGAGAGGTCCAGCAATTACCACTTCAACTAGTTGGCCACATTTAGCAGTGGACCAGCTGACACTGTTTCTCCAGATGTGGTGTGTTTTTCCTGTCAAATAGGAGACATCTTTGCCACAGTAACTAATATAAATCTAAGCAAGCCTAACACACTTAAATTTCAGTTTATTGCAGGGTGCATCAGTATTTTGGGCCAGAGAAGTCTCTGTTGATGTTTGCCATGCTGTGCATTGCAGGAAGTTTACTGGCATCCCTAGACTTTGTCCACTAGATGCCAGTGGCAGTCCCTCATCTGTTCCATTCTGAGAATTTACAGTGTTTCTAAACCTTTAAGTGTTCTCCAGGGGCAAAATCTATTTTGGTTGAGTTCACAGATTTATAAAAAATACAGAGCATAGGATAAAGAGTTAAATAACTCCATGAGGAAATAATCAGACAAATCCCAGAATGTGAGACATTTTACAAGATAACTAGCCTGTATTCAAAAAATTGTCACAGAAAAAAATAACACTGGCACTGTTACAGATTTAAAGAAAACAAAGAGATGTGCTAACTAAATGCAGTGCAAGGATCCTGAGTAAGAGCCAAACAGCTAGTAGACATTCTGAAAAAACTGGAAAATTTGAATGTGGACCAAATATTAGATGGTGTTATGGCTTGTATCTAGATGTCCCTCCAAACTGTCATTACACTTACAGGTGGAACTTGTCAGAGGTGGCTGATTCTAGGGTGTGTGATACCGAAATTTAAGGGTGTGTGGTAGTAAATTAGCCCACTGATTAGAATTTGCTGGTTATAAGTTTGGGTAATGGAAGCCTCGTCCTGGATGTGGATGGCACTAATTTATAGGCTTATAACCTGGATGCTCCATAAAGGGAGAGAAGGCAGGCAGGCATGCTGCTGCCTTGTCATGGACTGTTTCTCTTGTGTCATGTACCTCTGCCATGCTGCACTGCCTTGGAGTCAGCAGACTGTAGACTGAAACTTCTACAAACTATGAACTGAATTAAACCTTTCCTGCTTTAACTTGTGTCAGTGAAGAGAAAAGTAAGATAGATGAGTATAGTAGAATTATTAATTTTCTAATATGTAAGAATATCATTGTGGTTATTTAGGATAGAGGTCAACAAACTGCAGTCTATAGGGAAAGTGTAATCTGCTGAATGTTTTCATAAAACTCTAATGGAACACAGCCACTAAGCTAAATCCCCAGCTCTTCCCTAACAGCATTTTTTTTTTTTTTTCTGGTATTGGGGATCAAACTCATGACCTTACACTTGCCAGGAAGGTGCTTTAGCCACTGAGCTAAATTCCCAGCCCCTCCTTAACAGCTTTTAAGATTGTCTTTATGTTGTGTTTCTGGAATCTTGACTACGATATATCTGGCTGTAGATTTTTTTTTGATCATATCTAATTGTAAACTTTATACATCATTTATCTGTATGTCAAATTCTTTTTCTCTAACAGGAAAGTTTTCTGCCATGACTTCTGTGAACATTTTTTAAAATATCATTTGTGGTATCTCTTGTGTTTTCATTGACTTCACTTTTTTTTTAAATTTTTTATTTAAAGGGATAAAACAGAAAAAGGAGAGAAATGTTACAGAATTTCAAAAAAAAACCATAAACAGTAAGAAATCACTAGCTGATAAATTACATATTGCTCTTTTAAAAATAGTTGTTCAAGTTACAAAATTAAAGCACACAAAATGGACACTCAAGCAGTGAGACTGCAAACAGATCTGTTCAACAATCAAACAAGAACTAAGAAATATGGGTAACAATCCTGCACACATAAATATACATGCAGTTATATCTTTT
>PVLA01014755.1:0-28785 GCA_004027455.1 Hydrochoerus hydrochaeris
TCTCCTCTCCTCTCCTCTCCTCTCCTCTCCTCTCCTCTCCTCTTCTCTTCTCTTCTCTTCTCTTCTCTTCTCTTCTCTTCTCTTCTCTTCTCTTCTCTTCTCTCCTCTTCTCTTCCCTTGTCTTAGCTTCTCTTTTTTCTTGAGAGTTTGCAAGTATATGAATAATAACCTATAGAATTCTCTATGGCTCAACTCAGTATATTTAGTTATGTATAATTTTTATTTTGTAATTTATGGAGAAGTCCTGAAATTCAAAAATATTTTTTAAAATTCAGTAGCATATACAGTCTGTACAAAAACCATTATGATACAGATAATGCATTTAAGGGGAAAAGCATGTCCCAGTCTTTAAAATAAAGAATACAGGAAAAACTGCAGCCACGTCAGGCATTGTGCAGAGGGAGTCTTATGGTTCTATAAAATACTTGGGGTTCAAATGATTTACACTTTTCAGAAAAAGTCAATGGAGCAAATGTCCTTTTACATCTTGAAAGTAGCGAGTAGGTTGAAAGGTTTGAGACCAAATCATGTAGGAGAAGTAACATGAGTGGACTGGAGAAAAGTATGGGAGTTTTTTCCTCTTTCTCTCTCTCTCTCTCTCTCTCTCTCTCTCTCTCTCTTTCTTTCTCTTTCTTTCTTTCTTTCTTTCTTTCTTTCTTTCTTTCTTTCTCTTTGGTTTTCTTTGTTTGCTTGTTTGTTTGTTTTTGAGGAAAGGTTTATTTTGGTTCACGGTGTGTAGAGGTTTCAGTCCATAGTTGACTGGCTCCAAACCAAAAAGATGCCATGGCAGAGGGGCATTGCTCATGACAGGGAAGGTAGGCAGTAGAGAGAAGGGAGGTTTTGAGGTATTATTATTGTTGTTGTTGTTGTTGTTTGTTTAATGTTTCTCAGTGCTGTGAATTGAGCTCAGAGCTTTGTGCATAATAGGTAAGCACAATGCTTCACCTCCAGACTCCCAAAGCAGGGACTACTTTGAAACAGCTAAACATGTTGCATCCATATTTGTCATGGTTATTAAGTTACATAGAGGCAATTTAACACTTTTAAGAATTTTGGTTTTATGGCAAATGTGTATATTGTTTTGAAGAAGAAAAATTTAGAGTCTGGGGCCTGGATAAAGGAATGTCATAAAAATCAAGGCATGAGGTGACAAGCCAGACCCACTGGAGAAAAAGCACATACAGAAACAGTGTTAAAAACAGCCATCCAAAGGGCAAAAGTTGGTTGACAAGGAAAAAAAAAACAAACAAGCTGTGAATTGAAACCTATTAATAGAAAAGGAAAGGAATGGGACCGGAAAGGGAGACGGTATCATTCTTTTCAATCTTTCTTTCCCTGTTTGTAGAATTACTCCTACATTTTTTCAGAACTTTCCTCTCTGAGGAGATCTACTTTCCAGCCCGGTGAATGCTGGGTATGGTTTTGTGGCTGGCATTGGACACAGTGGGTGTATGGGTTCCGTGTGCACCCGGGGATTCCTCCTGGCACAGTGAAAAGAGGGTGCTGTGGGTCCTATTTGTCCAGTATGGTCCCCAAGTGACTCACATGAAACAGTAGAGGAAACCATCAGAATCTGTCCTTCTAGTGCTTGAACGAGAGGAGTCCCAGCTGACCTGATGAATTATAAGCCAGGAAAATAAATGCTTCTTTCAATGTCATCAAGCTTTGGAATAAATAGTTACTCTACACATTTTAAAGCAACTGATCACCGAGTTCTTATTCAATTTGATATTGGGGTTCCGTATAGAAATTTACTGGTCACATCTAGAAGATAAAAGAGTGTTGGGCCCTTCAGGTTACAGATTTTTAGTTAGGATCATAAAACTTTGAGGAAAAAATAAACACAAAATTTTTAAAAAGTCTAGAAAGTGAATCCTTGTTCCTAATAGGAGTCAGAAGTACAATCAGTAAAGAGAATAACCAGTAGCAAATATACTCTAATGAGAGATTGCTCTGTCTTTAAATTCTGCCTGAAATACTTGACATGTATCCCCTAGTAAGCTAGTAAGAATTTTTTTTCTTTTTCAGAAAATAGTGCTAATGTGTATCCTGCAAGGTTGTTGTGAAATTTAATAATTTAATTAAATATAATTTAATAAAAATTTAATACAATAAAATATCTTAGTCTACTACAGTGACTTGCATAATGTTTGTTTGAATTTTATCTCTGTTTCTGCAGCTCTCTGTGATGCTGGCTCCGTAGCTGCACCACCCCTGGAGTAGCCTCTAGCAACATGTAACCGTCCAGCACACAAAGTGTGAGCGCCACCGCTCTCCTAAACACCACAGAACTCAGAACCGGAAATGCTCTTTGAAAAAAGATGTCATCCACATCATCACAGTACCGCTCAGGTTCTCATATAAACACGACTCACTCAAAACTGCAAAGAAAACAGAAAGGAAACATCCAAAACATTATCATACATAGATTTTTAAAAACTATCATAACTACTTTCAAGAAAATTTGAATAAGACAAATTTAAAGATTCATATGTAAATTATAACACCAAAAATATAAAAACAGATTAATATAGTAATTGTTTTAAATTCATTTCATACACATATGAAACAAGTCAGAGAATTGTAAAATTAGCAAAAAATACATTTATACAAACTATAGAATTATAAGAAAAAGATTTTTAAAACCCTGAAAAGAATATACCACTGAACTAAATCCCTGGCTATATTGTCAAATAAAAAATAGATTCAAAGAAGTAAAATCGTAACAGGCCAGTTACACTCTTTGAGTGGAAATTGATGAACATTGTTTAACATTTCTGAAAACTATCAAGCCACAAATTCAAAAATCACCCTTAGCTCCAACCAGAAAAGTACAGAGAAATTTACTTCTTCCATTTTAACGGTAATGAAAGACACTGGGTATGCAGTGTAATTAGAGCAAGGATATTATCTTCCAAACCATAAAACAAGAAGAGAAGGAGATGTAACATCACCAGAAATAAATGCCTTTAAAGTCTGGATAGGCAGCTTAAAGCACTGAGACAATGTACACTGCCAACCCAGAGTAATGCACAACTGAACCTTCCTCAAAACATGGAGTTTACACTACTTTATCATTGCCAGACACACGGGAAAAAACAATTACTAGTGTGCTCTTCCATGATAAAGGAAAGAATTTGTATTTCTTTGAATTGGTGAGTAAAATGAAGAAAGAAGAGCAATGAAAAATAGTGGGTAAAATTAGGGTTCATAAATAAATATCCTGTGAGAACTTAATACACACAGCTTTAAATACACACAATGAAAGCGCACAAACTCTGGATGGAATTTAAAAGGACTGAAATATTCTAAGGTTAATGAAGGTGTTAGCTTTCCATCATGATAAAGAAACACTAAAAATAATCATGTATAAAAATGAAAGGTTTATATTGGCTCATAGTTTTGGAAGCTCCAGCCTACAGCTAATTGGCTCCATGAATTTAAGATGAATCAGTGATATGCTAAGAACTCCTGGTGGCAGAGCCATCTACCTCCTGACCCAGAAGCCAAAGAGAGGAGGAGGTGTGGGCTTCCCACAATCCTAAGAGTGTGCCCCACCCCGAGCCACGGGTCTCCCTGAGGCTCCCTCTCTGAAGTGATAACAACACTTTGGGATCCAGCCTTCAACTCATGGCTTGGGGGAAGCCAAAGTCCAAATTTAGCGTAGAATATTTTACTATGTAGTGAAAATACTGAGCTGTCTGGATCATTGACAAACCAAAATGACATGTGCTCATCTCTAGGGAATAATTCCTAAGAGATGAGCAAGGGGAGGAATGTCTCACAAATTAATGAGGACAATGCAACTGAAAGTGAGTAACAGCTAAAGAAAAGCAAAAAGGGGAAAATTAAAAGAACATGCAGAAAAGTAAAGATCAAAGAATGAAGCAGAAGAATTATACTCAAATATAATCAGTTCGTTAATTAAATGTAAATGGGTTTAAAGACAAGTAGTACTTCAGTCAAGTGACCTCACTAAAGTTCAGATTGCCTCACTAAAATATACTACCAACTATTTCAGCAAGAAATAATTCCAGTAGATTCTAACAGACTTAGAACAAATGACATTGTTCTACACAAGCCCTGTAAGAGAAAAGGTAAGGAAGAACAATCCCCAACACATGAGAGAGGCTGTTGCAGTCAGGGGTTGTGAGGAGAAAATTACAATCAGCTGCCAGAATTTATAATATTATTTTATGATGGTCACGCAGCATTAAACACAAAAAGTGCAGGAAATCTGTCCACAACACTAAAGACCCAGAATATTCAGCCAAGGGCCTGGATCCCACAGCAATGCCCTGCATGGGTCCAGCTGAAGACTTAGAGCCCGTGACAGTGCCTCCCAGGAGTCCAGCTGGAGGTCTAGAGCCCACGAGGTTTCCTGCTGTCGTATCACTGTTTTGATTTGTTCTATTGCTCTGTTTTTTCCCTTTGAAATCGAATAAAAACTATTGTATGTATTTTCATTGCAACTTTATTCTTTATACTCCAAAGTAAAAATGACCTAATGTCTACCATCAGTGATATAAGTATGATTAATGTATACTGAACAAAATAAGAAAAAAAGTGAGAGGGTATGTGCAGCCATAAGCTCTTTATGGAACAAATTAAAGAGAGGCTGAGTCACGATGGAGCATGGAGAAGCCTCTAAGTATGATGAAAATCCGACAAAGTTCCTGCCAGCTCAGTGGAAATATCTGGAGCAAAGATTGGTAGGTAGCACATCTCACTCTGGGTGAAGATGGCTAGGCCCTCATCCAGCCAGCTGCTCAGTAATTGCCAGGGGGATACTCCGAGGAGAGCGTGTCCTTAGACCTCTGCCACCTGACCTAGTGACTAAGGCTTTCCCAAAATAGTGTGGCCAGGAGCCAAGATGAGCCAGGCAGAAGCTCACGGTGGGAGGCTGCCCACTAACCTCATTCCTGCAGCGGGCAGAGTGCTTTCTGGAAGGGGTATTTAAGCAGTGCATCTCTGTGGTTTTCAGCCTATGAGGTTGAAATTACATAAATTTCAAAAGTACCCTATGGTATGAGATGTCAGACCATGGTTATCTTTGGAAAACTGAAAGACATTAGTGGTGGAGCAGGTCTTGGCAGTGGCCTCTGCAGTCCTGGTAATGCGCGGTTCCTGCCCTAAGTGCAGGGTATGCAGGTAGGATTGTTTTATAATATTTCACTGGGCTATGCACACCATGATTTGTTCATTTTGGGGTGTATGCTTATTTCATTAGAAGAATGATTGAAGAAACATGTTAATGAAGATGTAAACAAAATGATACTTTAAAAGAAAAGTGAGTGGAGGAAAGACGTAGAACATATGTATCCATAGAGAGATGGGTAAACATATGCTCAGACAGACAGCTTTTAGGGAGGCTTGACAACTTTGACTGCACTGTCACAACAGGCAGATAAACATCCTGGTGATTGTGACATCTAATCACAGTCCCACAAGCCTGATGAGTTAAATCTAATGTCTATGAAAATACACACTTTAATATCATTTGGAATATGAATCCTCCTCTTAATCTATAGACATAAGTTCCCAAAGCCTGTCTATGAGTGGACAGTAGTGAGTCCTATATAAAAGATGCTTTCTACTCTACCTAGCATAAAATCAGGACAAGACATAAAAACAACTAATAATAACATCAAATAGTGTAACAATACACTGGAATAGAAGTTCTCATTCTCTCTCTATTTTTCTCTCTGTCCACTTCCTCCATCTCTCTTTCTCCTTCTTTCTCACAACACCCATGGCTCTGCTCTTCCCCTTCCAGTGATGCAGTGGCTACAGGGCAGCATGACTGTGTCAGTGATACCAGACCCTGTGACAAGCATCTGACGATCACCAGCGGGGTGAGGTGAAGAGTGCGATGTCTGACTGCAGGGGACCCTGGCTACTGGACACTCATAGAATGAGACTAGGGATGAAGGCGGGACACTGCACAGAAATAGCCTCAGTCTGCTCTTTCCTGAAGCAATTATCATTGTTCTACCTAAAATTTGTATTTTTAAAACTATGTATTGATGACACTTGTCTCAGTCACTTTCAGGCAAAATAGCTGATGTCCACATCATAATGGAGGAGAAGTTTATCTTGGCTCACAGGTTTCAGTCCCCATATCAGCTGCTCTGAGGTAGGAATAAGAGGATGGCGGGGGGGGGGCAGAAATAACCAGGAAGCACACAGAGAAGAAAGAACCTAGAACAGATTCGCCCTTTAGGGTCATCTGTCCAGTCAGCACCTCCACAGTGCTGACTGTATTTAGCTACTGAAGTCATCAGAGCATGAATCCTTGAATCACATCCTTCCAAAGTGGAAAAGGACCAGAAGCTTGAACAATCTACATATTCCTGCATCTGGGAATAATGACCCACCTCACTAATGTATTTTTCATTTCCAACAATCGTGTATGTACAAGTAGATACACATTTTGGGAAAGCCACTATATATTAATCACTATTCCAGTTTCCAGGGATGAAAGAGATTATTGGAATAGTCTTTTATTTTTACTAAAGAGCTTAAACAGCAGCACAGGAAGACATAGTGGTGCCAGTCACTATAATCCAATATGAGCCCTGTGTGAGGAGTAAGTGGAAGCACAGAGCAAAGATACTGTGTTCTCTCCTTTCTGACAGAGCAGAGGCTCCGCTCCACACAGCCCACCAGATGCGTTCTTTCCATAAAGTTCGGGTTCAGCAAGCAGCAGCCAGGGAGGATATTTCATGGAAAATTGAAAACACAAAAAAGGTAGAAGACATGAGAATCAGGTGACAATCTCAGGATTTGCTGAAGATGGGACTGAAGCGTAATTTAGTCCACGTGACAGGGGAAGAAGACTATAAAGATGTGGTGGAAATTAGCTGAAAAGCTTAGCTCTAGAACATTAAATAAACTTTAACACGGATGACAGGGAACTAGGGATTTAGCATAAAGTAAAGCTCTGAGGACAGAGCGTGGGACACCAGAGTAGAGCTGACCTCAGAGGGAGAACCCTAGAGGAGAGACAGGTGGCAAAAAGCAGCTGCTGAGTCTCCGCAAAGCACTGAAACTACAAGTGTCCCGTGAGCCTGCAGCCCTATTAACTGGTTACCATTGAAATGAAAGGAGACACCTGCTCTCTCCTTTTCCTTGCCAGGCTATTCACAGCTACCAGGAAGCGGCTCCCTAGAGAGAATGAAGTCCTGTTACCTGCAGCAGCCTCAAAGGCTCCGGACGCGGTGCTCAGTCAGTAAGCAGGCACAGAATCAGGAGCACTGCGCACTTGCCCTCAAAGGTGGCATCAACCCAAAAGAACAAAAACGGTTTTAGAGCAGGAGAGAGTAGAATGGTGGTTTGCAGAACAGCACAGAGAGGAGAGCCACTGTGCACTGAATTCCAGTTACATAGGAGCAATCAGCCCTGGCATGCTGTTGTGAAACTGTGTCACTGGAGATGACAATTATACACTGTAATTTTTTTAAAAAGGGAAGAGAGATTTTTGAATGTTTTACCATTAGTGAGTGATAAATTCTTGAGGAGAACCCTGACTGAAGCATTACACATGCACACTAAACATGAACAGCATAAAGTTTAATAAAAATAAAAAGACAAGGAATTTTTAAAAAATATTCATCTAATTAACAAATGAAAAACAGTAGAAGGGAAGCAAATAATTAACCCATTGTAACAATCTGAAAATCAAGGAACAGAGTCTCTGCCCAAAGGGTAACGAGAGGGGCAAACACCGCAGAGAAGTCCTGTCGGCTGAGGAGTGGGAGGGAGAGCTTGGCATGGGCAGAAGGAGGTGGCATTGGTGGACTGAGGGAGGAAGCTCGAATTAATAGTTAAGAGAGATGTGCAAATAGAGCAGGAAACTCACAATCTTAGCTCTAGAATTCCTGCCCTGATTTCACATTTTGAGAAAAGAAAAAGAAACAGAATATTCACTTGCAGAGACATGAAGTGAACAATAGGAATAGAAGAGCGGAAGCATAATTCTAGGCTGAACAGAATATGCATCTGAAGGAAGAATCCCTAGCCAGGCAGGTGCTGTGCAGCTACAGTCCTAGGTATGGGGAAGGCTGAGGCAGGAGGGTGGCTTGAACGAAGTTGAGAGCAGCCTGGACAATACAGTGAGGCTGCACCTCAAAACACACAAATCATTAAGAAGCTGGGAACCCCAGTTGTTTGTAATCCCAGCACCAAAGGAGGCTGAGCAAGGAGGATTTTGAGTTAGAGAACAGCTTGAGCAATTTAGAAGTTGGGGGAGTTCCCGTCTCAAGAAAGTAAAAAAAGCCTGCGGATGCGGCTCAGTGTGAAGACCTTGAATTCAGTGCCCAGAACCACTAAATAAACAAACCAACTACAGAAGAAGATAGAAAAGAAACACTTTTTAAAGATACAAGACAGAAAGTAAGAAGATGATCAGAAGCAAGTTGCCTTTCCACATGTCTATGAAATACGAGGGAAGGAAGAAAAAAATCGTATATGGGCAGCCGTGTAAGTGGAGGAATTGATTGAACAAGTCAACGTGGCGAAGCTCTGGGAAGATACAAATGCAGAAAGTGAGTCATGAGGGTTCCGCAGGTGTGAGTCAGCCCCGGGGCTCAGAGAACCTCGGCCCACACAGCAGTCCGTGCTGGAATCCGAGCTACGGGCTGCTGGAAAAACTTGCCCCAGAGGACCCTATGCCCGTGTAGTTTCAAACGCTATGTCGGACTTTCAGTTTCTTCCTTTTCTCTCTCTTCTTCTTAGTCTCAAGACAAATAACATACACTTTGACGCTTCCAGCACTGCCACGGGGCAGACTCTCCTCTGAAGGCCTGGGCCTCTTTTCTGCAGAGAGCTTTCCAGAACTGAGGTTTCACCTCCATCTGTACCCCGCATTATCATTACTACCCCCCGCCCAGGTCATTGGATCACAACTGAATAACCCTCACATTGAGCTACACTTAACATACATGTGTTAATAAACACAACAAAAATAGGTAAATCACAACAGGCCTGGGGGAAAGTATGACCCAGGGACTCAAAGACTGGGAGCAGCTAACGTGCATGAAGTCCGCCAAGGGTTACTAGCGATGGAAACACTCAAATCCTGTGTTTTTTAGCCTGAAAATAAAGTCTGAAGCTTGTGTTGTGACTGTGAAGCCTTTTAATCTTGTCAAGAATGAAATGAAAAGCCAGTTTCAGGAGATTATTGAGTGCTCTCAGGTGCTATTCTCTGACAAAGAACTGAGCTAAGAGGCAGGAGACTTAGCTCTAAATATTCAGATTCTTCAACAGGCCTGGCTTTGGAGGCTTTGTAAGTATACATTTCATTGGTAATTCCAACAGTCAGCCTGTGATGCAAAGAAAATCAAGTGATGGCAAACTGCAATTCCTTTCAAATATGACCAAGTTCTTTTTACCTTTCTCAGAAATCTACACCATTTTACACAAGAATAGATATTTCAACATGGAGCAAGTAGGCAGGCATAAGAGAAAATGCATTTTATAGCTAAAGTTTCTTTCTATAAAGTTTAAGCAAGCCTGGGATAGTCAGATCTTTTAATCTGATTTTTATTTTTGCTCTATTGATTTTTATATTGCTGTAATTTGCTGTATTTAATCTGGTTTTTTATTTTGCTATATTGGTAGAGTTTGGGCATATTTTATCACTGAGGTAATTTAGAAAGCTCAAACCAAAGGAAGGCTACCAAGAATGAAATGTTCTTTATGAGGAAAAAGGTAGGTCACAAGTATATAGGAGCGATCAGATGTAAAAGGCCAGGGCACCAGCACCCCTTTCAAGGGCACAGCCCCAGTGACCCAGCAGCTCCCCCAAAGCCCCCATTTCCAAAGGTATCAGCCTCCAACACGTGTGCTTGAGGGACACTTATTGATCAGAACCATATCACTTGCACAAAACTGCACCATAATAACATTATCAAAAAATAGCAGCAAGAACAACAGGCAATACCTAGATTTTCTCTGCTTTTGCATTATCTGGATGTTGAAAAGCCGCATGAGGCAAATCTTCCCCAGTTCTTCGGAGTTTTCAGGAGAAGAGCATGAAGACACTGGTGCATAAATTACCAAGCTGGTGATTTAATCAAGCAATTCTTGCTCTCCGAATGTGCGATTGGTGAGCGGCCGCCGACGGCCTCAAGCCCACGCTGGCGGTAGGTGCAACTGCAATCCAGGTGGTCGCTGTGAAATGCCACGGCCATGAGCTCACCTCAGTGACCTGTGTAAAGTTCACCTTTGTCTGCAGGGTCCTACATTTCCTTTCGTTAAACCAAAGGCTCACGCAGTAATCTACATTTTAAGTGGCCTCCTGTGACTGCGTCAAAGCTGCCTCATGTACAGCACTGTGAAGAGTGAACATTCAAAAGGATTGGGATTATGTAAAGCAGGAAATGGAGCTCAGAGCTTCTCCTGCTTGGTTCTCTTGATGACCTCAGATTCATCCTGCCCATTTCATGTTGCAAACTCTCCCCTCCCCTTGACCTGCACTGTCCGCAGGCCAGGCTCACCCCCACATCGCACAGAGAGGCAGCAGTGTGCCTGGTGGCACCCCGCGGTAGGCATTGCTTTCTCCTTCAATGTTTTGTGCAAATTATCTTTAAAGCATAGATCATATGATCTCAGGTGCCCAAGATGATGGAGTGGACCTTCAGAAACCAATATTACAACTTTTTATTTTATTTATTTTTACCTAAAGTAAATAAATAAATCCTTACTATTACTACTTCCACTTGCAGTTGATTTTGCTAACGATAATCCAAATCCCGAGGTCATCCGGATGAATGCTCTGAGACGCTAAGGAGCCCAGAGGCAGGGCTGGAGACTCTCCAGGACAGAGCAGCCCACAGAGGTCCCTATGTGTGCCCTCCACACTCAGCCTGCGACACTGGGTCCCAGACAACCCCTGCTGGATTTACATGAGGAATTTCTAGCCTTACCAAAATGGAAAATTAAATTTTAATATCTCTCCAAAATAAAAATTTGAAGTGCAGTCTTACTGTACTATCAGTAAACCATACAAAGGAAAGCAGCACAACTGAGAATTCTAAATCTGGCCTTTTTTCCAATGGTGTATTATGATGCAAACACAACAAATCAAATTTGAGAAGAAATCAGATAAACTTTGAACTTCAGCCTGTACCAATGAACTTCAGCCTGTGGTATTTTGAGATACTGACCAATAGCATCTAGCGCTGTAATTTACCAACCAATAAGTATAAATGGGCTGGAGGTGAGCAGCACTCAAGTTCCTTAGAAGGGACAAGGACCAAAACGTTGTCACTGATCCATTCGGTCTCACTCCTTCGTGGCTTCCTGCCGTCTTAAAGGTGAGTTTCCAGATCTTTCTACACTAGCACCTCATAACCTCATCTTGCTCTCCAGACAACCTCAGCAGCCCAGGAATTGCCGAGTTCAGGCCTCAGACTCTGCGCTCTGTAGCCTCTCTGCCCACAGCACCCTTTTCACAGCTCCCTTCCCCATTCTCCCGGCCTCCTGCTCCTCCTTGGTTTCCCCTGGAATGATTGCCAGCCGCCTCTGCTCTTCAGTGGACCTCTGAGAGCTGAGCTGCCTCTGCTGCCCATTCTCAGAAGAGGTCTGAGAATGTCCCTTGCCTGTGCTCTCTTAGAACAGCGTTGTATTAGCATCTGTTTGCAAGGCGTAGTAATTGTATTCACAGCGGGTTTCGGTGGATACACAGATCACTTCTTAGTCCTTTGCCAGCTGCTTCCCTTTCTGCTCCCCTGAGCTCCTCTCCCCGACCCTGGGCCCCTCTCCATCTCCATGAAGGACGTCTCCCTGCTTCAGCTTTCTTTTATTGTGCTCCTTAAGTTATGTATACTTGGGGTTGCTCATGTCATTGTCCTTCTCAAAGCGATCGCTTTCCTGGAATGACTAAGGAGTTCTTTATTTCCCAAATAGTAGACGCAGGAACTGGAATGTGCCTGTCCACTGCTGTGTGCCTGCCATGGCTAATGCAGGGCCGTATTAATTACTACCTTAATCGCAATAATGCCTGGTTATACAATTTCAAAAACAGAGAAAGAGAAGGAGCAGAGGAAGAAAGTTGTGTCTGTGTTTTTGAAATGCCATTTAGGAAAATTCAGGCAAAAGCAAAGATCATATGCATTCAATTATCCCCCTAAACCCTTAGGTCACCAGGAAGTGTAGCAAAATTGGCTGCGGTTTAAACGGGGCCAACAATCTAGGTTACTCAGTAGAGCACTCCTGAGAGTAAGTCCAGAATTTTACTTATGGTTGGTGGAAAAAAAAAATTCATCATGATCCAATATTTTGAGGAAGCGTTAGGAATCTTACACATAATTAATTTTGTTTCTGAATGGCTTTTGTAAAACAAATTTTAAAAACAATCCAAAAAGCACACTGAATTCCTCACAGACAAGGAAAATACTACATAAATAGTAGGTTGTTGTCCTTTGGTTAAGAAATAGATTGATTTCCTTCCTTTGACTCAACCTTCCCGACATGCCAGAGCCGCGAGCCGGAAGATGAGCGGGTGTATTTTTAGCGAAGAAAATGATGCCATCTGGGAAGTGCCCGAGCCTGAGCTCTTGCAGAGGGACCATGGAGAGACACTGCTGGGGAAGGATGCTCTGCCAGGCACAGGGCTGCATAACCCAGGAGGCTGCTTGGAGACCTCCAAGGAACCATTTTAATCCTGTGGTAAAGCTTACAATGGTTTACAGCCATTAGGAAATCAGACAGAATGGTTAGGAATTAGGCCAGCTTACACAAGGGTTCCAAAGGGAGCAATCTGCAGGTTGAAGAAGCTCAGGAAAGTGGCCTACAGTGCACTTCACTAGTGCCTCTTAATCACATGGCTAAAGGTCCCGATGACTTTTGAAAACTAAATGTACTGTATTTGCTTTCTAGTTGTTTCTTGTTGATGATGCTGTTAGCATTTAACACTTACGATCTGTGATTTAGGACCCGATTAGGCCATGTAATGGGATTTTATATATATATATATATATATATATATATATATATATATATATTAAAATATATATAAAATGAATACTAGGATTGAACCCAAGCTCTTCACAATGAGCTACATCCTCAGCCCATTTCTAATTTTGTTTTATTTTGAGACAAGGTCTTCCTAAGTGGCTTCAGCCAGGCTCAAACTTGAGTCTTTCCTCACTCGGCCTCTCGGGATGCTGGGATTCCAGGCCTGTCCCATCAGGTCCAACATACAGATTTTTAATGTACCAGCTGTCACAGGAGACATACCGAAAAGGATTCATGTAGCACTCCTGTAAATGCTCACTCAGGAATATACAGAAATACCATGGTAGTTTTGTAATTTCTTTTTATGCTATGACTTTATTAGCAGATACATTTGAGATACAGGTGCTGCATAGTAACCGCAGAGACTTCTTTACATGAGCGATTCGGTCTTTCTTCCTTGTTTCGTCTTCTCTCTTCTCCTTTCATCTTTTCCCCCTCCTCCTTCTTTCTCTCCCTCTGTCTGTCTCTCCCTGTCTCTCTGTCTCTCTTTCAGGAAGTTTGTTTCTGGGATGAGAAAATGTGCTTTGAAATGATTTTTAATGCTATAGTCTAAGAACACTTTGAATGAAATTAAGTGTTCTATGGTTGGTGCAATATTTCTGGCCTCCACCATCACGTCCGAAGGAAAATCCCACCGTAGCGATCCCTGTAAGATGCAATGGGTGGCAGGACTGAAATAAAAAGCGCCTGTCCAGTTCACACTCTGGCATTCCCTTCTTAAAATGTGTCATGCGGAATACTGAAAAGGACAACGAGAGATTTATGTCAGCAGAGTATGGGTCTCACACCACATTTATAAGGCATTGGGTCTAGGGGTAGCTAAACATTTTGAATATTACTGATATGGTTTAAATATGTTAGTTGATATTACTAAGTCTATTAGAGATGCAGGGTTAGTTTGGGTATCAGATTTTTTAAAAAGCTTTCAGAAATGTAGAGCAACTTGAGTGAAGACATCCAGGGGAGCTGGCATGTTGATTTTACTTTGAACAGCTGTAAGTGCCCGGCGGGGTATTCTCTTACTGTTAATGGTCAGCTCTTTCTACAGCTGGGACTTATTGTGCGAGAGCCGTACCAGGTGTGGTCCGTCTTTGCCAAAGTCTTCCAGGAGTTCATACCTGCTCCCGGCTTCAGGTTTCAGATCTGTGTGGTGAGGGCGCTGAATGACACGCAACTCAAGAGCTTCTATCTGGTTACAGGGCCGGGACACTGACTTGCTGTGAAGGACTTTATCTAAAAATCCAGTTTTTGCACTTTAATTAAGAGAAAGCGAACTTACATGATTTGAGAGATGTTGGCAAGGAATTTGGTGCTAAGAAAAATGTCCTCTTTGAGAAAGTTTTAACAAAGAGGACATTACACTTTATTACACTTTACGCGTGCACATAAATTGAGCTGTTTTTTCTCTCCAAATAAATGTCAGTGCTGACCAAAGACCAATTGTAGTACTTTGCAAAAACTTGGAATGGTTATTAGTAAAATGAACTGTGAGAAAAGCAAGAGGTTAGAAAAAGGTGATTCTGCTGTTTGAAATATAAAATTTCTGCCATGAACGCCTTAAAAAATAAATGTAAGTGGGGCAAAGGGGGAAGATTAAAAGTTTCTATACTCTAAATATAGAGATTTCACCTTAGGTCAAAGACTTTTTTGGCTGAAAATACCTGACTTTATGAAAGAAGCCCAATAATTGCCTTATTTCCTTTGAAAAATACACATCATCATGCCATGCAAGGGCATCGTGCATTGCTAGTGTGGTCAGCTTGCTTGGGGTGCCCTTGAGGGGGACCCTCACCCCCAGAGACCAGCACATGCTCCAGATGGTAGAAAAGCAGCCCCACACAGCCCCATGTGCTGGCCCTACCTGCCATAAAGATCCGAGCAACCCCAGGACAGAGGGACCAACACAGCCCAAGTTCTGAAGTGAAATTTTATCTTCTTTCTGGCACCATGAATACAAACCTGATCCTTATCTCTCTAAGAAAAAACATTCCTCTGTAACTGGCTGGCATAGCTCTGCGATTTCCACATACCACTTGAAAATTATGAAAGAGCCATTGTATGAAAACTTGGGACAAACAGAGTATTTAAGGCCTGATATTGTGATCAGGTTAATCTGTAAATTTTCACTTTGTCTTAGGAACCTCAGGAGAAAAAGAAATTGTTCGTTGCTCCTCATGTTTTTTCAGATCCCTGCCCCGAGCAGGGGAAGCCGTGGCATAGGGGGACGTGAAGAGAACAGGATGTTTAAAAGCTGAATCTGTGTGGACTAAAGACCCCTAGAATGAGTCTGCTTCTCAGCCCTCTGTTGCTACTGGTGGGCTGTGTGTTCTTGGCTGTGTTCATGCAAAAGACACCCGACTTCTTTCGGGCTCCCTCTGACCAGCTGCCCCCAAGCCCCACCTTCGTCCTCAGCTTGGGGATGTGACTGAAATTTACATATTGTTTCCCCATTTTTCAGTTGTTTTAAGTTTTCAAATCCTAAATACCTACATCTCTATTTCAAGCCAAATTTCAGAGCAACACAGGCTCTGTGAACAGAGAAGTCGAACCTTTGAGAAATTTCAGTGACAGCAAACAACACAGTAGGGCTCCCGTGCCTCAGGTTTGCCACCACTGAGACAGAGGATGAATCGGGAGTGTGAGTTACAACCTCTCCAGTAGCACACCCTGCTGAAAACATAGGGTACTGGGGGGGGGTAATATTTGTATGACTATAAGAAATAAATTATGACACTTTTTATGATTTACATAAGGAACAATGAATAAGAGGGCAGACACCCCCGGACCCCCATGTGTTTAAGAAACAGCATCTCCAAGCCTGTGACACATCCACGTGCCTTTCCTTTGCTTAAGGACGTTGACTACTATGAAATTGGGGGGTCTGATATTTGTTATTTACTTAATAAATATAGGCATCACTAAATTATATAAATTTATATATTTTTAAGTTCCCGTACTTGTGAAGGACTCACTAAATTTATATATTTTTAAGTTCCCATATTTTTGAAGGATTTACTATAACAAATATAGGAGCAAATGGCAGAATTACTTAAAATGATCAAAGAGAGCCAGGTGTGGTGGTGTATACTTGCAATCCCAGCACGCGGGAGGCTGAGGCAAGAGGGCTGTTGCAAGTTCGAAGCCAGCCTGGGCTACAAAGTGAGCTCAAGGCCAGCCTGAACTGCATAGCGAGACCCTGTTTCAAAAAAAAAAAAAAAAATGAAAGAAAGAAAGAAATGATCAAAGAGGAAATATGGAAATTCAGTGAAATCAGAAATGATATTACCAAATAGTGGGTTTAATTTAAAAACCTAATAATCTTAAAGCGGATTCAAAAATATTAGTGTACTATAACAAACCTATATAACAAGTAACTGATACCAAATATGCATTAGCATACCAAAATGCATTCTTGGCATGTGTTTTATATTGTTTATATTCTTCAGTTTATGTGTCCTAGAGATTTACTTTATAAATTATAATTTTCAGTCTCTGGTTGCTAGGTATTCAAGTTATTTCTAGTTCAAAATTTTAATGCTCAAACCTATCTTGCGCAATGCATTCTGAGATTTTTAAGGAGCAAAGCAGCTTTGAACAATTCTGTATTTTCTCTAGGGTCACACTTACAAAGGTTTCCCAACAGTAGCAAAATAAATACTGCCACTGGTGTCTACATAGAAGGATGAGAAAATTCCTTCTGACTTAGATCAGCACCAGACTATAATTCTTTGGTTACTTTTTCTTTTCCTCTTTCTTTCTTTTCTTTCTCTCTTTGAGAAAGGATCTCACTGTGTGGCTCAGACTGCTATCATCTCACTAGGTAGTCAAACTGTTTTCTTTTTTCTTTGTTTTCCTTTCATTTTTTTTCTCTATCTCGCCTCTTTTATTTCACTTTTCCTCATATTTTTTTCTTTTCTTTTACTTTAATCTAAATCTATTAATTTCTTTTAATCCTAATTAGGATTGCCTCGCTTTTCTTTCCTTTGTTTTTCAATATTTTTTTCTCTCATTCTTCATCCACTGCATCTTCATTCATGTTATTATTAAGATTTATTAATCTTTAGATATTTAATCAGCTATGTTCTATTATTGTCAAAATCTTTTCCATTATTAACAGTGTCATAGTCATTGTATTCAGTAGATACTGTGTGTCAATATTTATGTTGTGTTTGTGTCTAAATTATAATTATAGATCTAAGTTTCAGGATATTGGTCCTTATGGTCAGACAATATCTCCTGTCTTTCACTCTATTGTTGTTGATTATTTTGTTGGTGATGCCAGAGTGGCACACTTGTTACTGTCCATTAATTTCTTCTGCAGGCCAATATCCAGACTGTCTTGGTGTATTGGCAATACTGTATTTCATTTCTGGAGAACTGGGTGCTGAGCCAGTTACACTGTACCCCCCCCTTCCAAACTAATGGAGATGTTTAGAATTTGGAACAGAGGCAACTGCCTAGTCATGCCCAATTTGAACCATTTAAAATGCAGACATGAGCTAAAGGGCACTCCGTAATAGCAACAAAGATTTTTGGCTGAAGTATGTAAACCTGCATACATCAGCACACACATAGAGACACCAGTAGAGACATGAAAACATAAGGCAATAAACTGCCTCCAAGATCTTCCAATTCCCCAAAACCCAATATATAGGCTACCAATGAGAAGGAAATCAAAAGCCAAACAGATGAATCATGCAAAATAATAAAAGAGAAGACTAAATAAACACGTCAATAAGGTGCTCAGCAAGCTCAAAAATTATGTAACCAAACAGAAAACAGACTAAATGAATAAAATGATCAGTGAGTTCAGCATAACACTGATAAAAGTCTAGCTGAGCTGAAAAACCTGATTCAAAACATGAATGAACAGTTTGGCGAAGAATGGGCATTTATGAAAAATAACCAAATAAAAATTTAGGGAATAAAAACCTCTCTGAAAATGTGGCACCAGAAATGAAAGGTATGAGGACAGATTATCAGAACCAGTAGTTAGACATTTTTTTTTTTTTGGCAGTACCAGGGATCAAACTCACAACCTCACTCTTGCCAGGCAGGTACTTATGACGCTAAGCTAAATCCCCCAGCCCTCAGTAGCTAGACTTACAGAGGTGATCATACACTAGGAGATATGTAAAAACAAAAAAGAGAACATGAGAAATAGATCCGATCCTGTTAGATTACAAAAAAACTGATTAACTAGAATTACCGAAAAATTAGAAATCAGAACAAAAATATAAAAACCTATTTACAGAAATAATAGCAAAACAATTTCCAAATACAGAGGAATATTTTTAAAATAATGCCTATAGAAACCTAAATAACCACATCGGAAAATAATTTCTTCAGAATTATAATAATCAAAATCCCAGAAGCCCAGTGCAAGACAGAATCTTAATAGCTGTTAGAGAAAAGGAACAAATCACATAAAGTTAAACCCATTAGAATTACAACAAATTTCTCAACACAAACATTAAAGACCAAGAGGGCCCCCCAAAAGAAAACAACTTTCAACCCAAACTGATGTATCCTGCATAACTCTTTCAAAATTTATGGAAATTCTATGAAAAACAGCAACTTAAAGGAAATTTATGATCATCAAAGCACTTCAAAAAATTCTGAAGAATATCCTAGATAGAAATAGCCAAAAATGCCAAAAAGTCTAGTGAAATGAATACACCAACCACCAGGGACATACCACCCAGGGTGAGCAGACAGGGCGAATGGAATCAGAAACAGAAAAATAATGCAGTGAGCAAGGGACTCAATGCCTTTCGGTAATAACTCTCCACAGAAATGAAAAGATACATATTATCGGACTGGAATAAAAACTAAAACTAAAACTCAACATATTGCATACATAAAAAGCGTTTAATTGAAAAAGTATTTCATAGACTAAAATTCAAAGGACGGAAGGCAATAATCTATGCAACTAGAACCCCCAGACAAACAGGAATCGCTGTTCCGTTTTCAGACATAGGAGGCTTCAAACCAAAACTGATCAGAAAGCCACTGCATATTGGTATGAAAGCAATACAACAAGAATAAAAAACGATTACAAAAACAGATGTACCAAACCCCAGCACACCCAATTTCATAAAACAGACCCTACTGAAAATAAGAGATTAGATAAATGTCAGTATAATTTTAGTGCCGAAACATGGTATTCCACTATCATAAGCGGGTGGATCAACTGGACAAAAAGTCGGCAAAGAAATATTAGAGTTGAACAATATGTCTGAACAAAGGGACCCAATATTTACAGCTCACAATCAGCTGAAGTATTCAGCTTCTTTCTTCCTGAGACATGATGGCGCCAGAGCAGTCTGAAGGCCCTTCCCATCAATTTTGAGAACCAACCCTTCCAGGTCTCTGCTCATTCTGCAGTTGTGCTCGACAATGTCACAAAGGAAGTGCCAGTCAAGAGACCCATATAGCTCTGATGCTTTTTCTTAAGACATGGATTGAAGGTATCATTCAAAAGTTTGTTTTATTTTTCATACTTCAAAGATTATATTCATTATATAATTGCAAGTGACAAAAGATGTATTTCAAAGTTCAGAGAGTATGTAATAAATACCTTTAAGTATGTAATAAGTTATTGTTAGCAATACAGTTACCGCTCTGTTCAGCACACCATTAAACCTTATTTTCTTTGTGTCTTTTGATCAGCACCTCATATTTCCCATCCGCTGCCTCCCCAGCCTCTGGTCCTCATAGCTCTACTCCCCGCTTCTGCGAATTCAGCTTGTGGGATCCACACAGGAGAGAGTCTTCCTGCCTCTGCCCTTTTCACTCAGTAGGGTCCCCCGCGGGTGCCCCCAGACTGCTGTGCGTGAAAGGCTTCCCCCTTCCTAAGGCTGAAGTACTACGCTGTCAATACCCATGGAGGAGGTGCCTAGTGAGGTGCAATATTTTGCCCAGTTTTGTCTGCGTTGTTTTCTTGCTATTGAGTCTTTGAGTCCTTCTGTGCTTTCGGCGTTACCTCCTCGTCAGACTGGCGAGTGCCCTGTCATCCCAGCGTGCTCCACTCAGAGGTCAGTAGGTGCAGTTCTAGTCAAATGGTGTCTTGATGTTAATTGCTCTATATATGCTTTGTCTTTTTGTTCTTGTCCCTGTTTTCTCATTTCTCTAATAAGTGCCTCTAAACTTTGTGCTTTCTTTACAGAGCAGGGAGAAATAAAAGTCATCCAGGGCAGGAACAAAAATCCAATGATACAAAGATGTCCCACTAGAGGAGGGGCAAAATCCGCAACTGGCAAAATCTAAGGGGAGGAAAAAGCATTCACTCCTCCCTAATTGTTCCAATTATTTTAAGCAAATTGAACTGAATTTCTCACAAACAATGACTTCTGTGTTTACCAACAGGCTCCTAGAAGGGCTAAGTCCTGCGTAATATGCTCAATCCGGAAATGATTCCCTCAGGGACATTTTCATCTTCTAAACCCCAGGGACCATCACCTGCTCGTTGGCTTGCACTGTCACCTCCTACCTCACACTGTCACTTCCTGCCTCGCGTCTCACTTATTAGAGCCCCGTCTCCCACACGAGGCAGGCAGAGCAGGGCCAGGAATGAGAGATAAAGAGCTGCTTTTGTGAAGCCTCACTACTTCAGGTGACACAGCATACTGTGGGGAATGAAGTCTTTTATAAACATCTCAACATTGATATTACTTTTATGACACTGATGAGAAAACAGACCTGGAGAGATTAAGCTATACCACGCTTCGTTTCTCTGATTCACAGACCTACCTCTTTCCACGGAGGCAGAGACCTGCTGCCTTCTGAACCCTCCTCAGAGCTACGTATCAATCTTCAGGCTTAGAAATCCGCAACTAGAAGAAGACAAGCGTTTTGTTTGGGGCAGTCTGACTTAACAAATCTAATATCTGCCACCTGTGTTCACTGAAACGCTAGTTTTTATTAGAACACGTGTGCAGCATGTACTGATCACACTAATCGTGGGCAGTTGGTACAAGTACACAGCACTGTCTAGAGCACAAGATGAGAACAGCTAAACTATATTTGCATCAAATAGTACTTGAAGCGTGTCTTTTCCCTTGGTATCTAACCCATATGCTATGCAAGCAAAAAAACAACCTTTATTCTTAGAGAGTATAATTTATTTTCTGAGACATATAGAGTTCTGTTAGAGTGGACTCAGAAATTCAATTAGTTAACAAGAGTTGTGTGGCCCACAGTATTCCAAGACTAACAAGACTTTCTAAGTTTGAGTGTCACCGTTAAACTCTACCTTCTAACATCTTTACTGTACCAAGCACAGTAGTCGATTGCATGAGACCTTAAAATACACAAATTCTCTTCAAAAGAATAGAGGCCGCCGAATACGCATCTGTTGTTCTCAGTGAAACAGACCCATTGGACAACAAACATTTCAATGCACTGTGATAGACCTCGCTTCAAGCCAGCTGGTGTGTTGGAAGACACAGGGCAAGCATCAGAAGGACACACCTGGTAAACCAGCAAGGAGATGTGATGGTGGACCTGGTCTCTGAGAAAGAGAGACTCCGGCAGCCCCACCTGGGAGCTCAGAAGGGTCCCCACACCCAGCCCCAGTGTGTCATCAGGCAACAGTGAAGCCTCTGCCAACACCTTAATTACAACCTGTAAGAAACTTTCTGACAGAAATGCAGCCAAGCGGTGTCCTAATCTGAACTTGGCCACAATCAGATAATAAGTGTTTAATAAACCAATAGGATTTTCGATAATTTTTACAGACTAATAAATAATGCATGCACTTAATAGCAGAAAATTGCTGAAGAAGAATAAAAATAAATATCCTCTGTTAAATAACCATGAGTGAAACAATAGAATGCACATACACACCCCCTACAAAGCACAAGTTGAGAGAATGATTTCTCTTTGTTTATTGTATGTGTGTGTGTGTGTGTTTTGAGACAGTGTAGCTCATGCTGGCCTTGAACTCAAGGCAACCCTCCTGCTTCAGCCTCCAGAGTGCTGGGAGAGAGGATGATTTCTGCTCCTAATTTAAACTCAGCATACTCCGTCTAAATTCTAGCCCTTTTCCCTGTGTCTGACCCAGGAAGACTGTTTTAACTCTTTCTCTGTTTCCTGGCCTGCAATACAGAAAAACCCCTGATATGTGGTGAGCCTCAGGGTACTCAGCCTGGGATGTCAAACACTGCAAGATGGTAGTAAATGTGAGCCATTCCCGTTTTATCTTTTATCACCTAGCATTTGTGCCCGACACCTGACTCTTGCTCAGTAAACCTGCTCCCTCCCTACACATCGGCCATCCTAATATGACTGACTCTTCCAGCACATAGTTCTGAAGCCACAGCACGACCAGGCCTCTGAAATCCATACACAGCCGTGTACTTTTCTAGGGACCCATCACTGGGTCTCCACACCAGGCTGCATTCCTGGAACACCACTCCGCCCTTGCTGAGTTACTCAGCATGGGTTTGAATTTGTAATCCTACTGAATTAAGCTCCTAGAGTGCTGGGTGGGCTACTATGTCTGGCTGAAACCCCTACGTATTTGAGTAAAATTTTGAATTGAATAAATTCTTTATTCAGAAATCTATTCACATCACTTCAAGCTTGACGGAGTCATCTATATAATATGAGAATGAGACTGATTTTCTGAAGCACTCAGTGATAGACTGAAGAGGGCTGGCTGCATCATTGGTTGAATAAAAGAAAGAGAAAACATATAAGAAAATGTGCCTGAGAAAAGAAGGATTTAAAGTTATCTGCAGCTTGTCTCTTAGAAAGTGTTACAGGTAGTCTAGGAAAAGTAGAAAGAACACAGTTGCATCTGGCCGTGGAACTTCTATCCTTTGCACACTGTCTTAGTTAGCTTTCTGCTACTGCAACAAACACCTGAGATGAGCACCTGAAAAGATAAAGTTTACTGTGACTGGCCATTTGGGGGTTAGGGTGGTTGATCAGCCCACTCGCTCTTGGGCCTGTGGAGGGGCAGCACATTGTGGTGGGAACACAGTGTGAGCAGACCCCTTCACGTCATGCCTTAGAAGGGAGAGAGAACAGAGTTCTCTGTGAGGCATGTCACATGTCATCAAAGATGTCCCATAAATATCAGTTTTTTACTGATCCTTTTTTAAATTTTAAAATGAGAAAAGAATATAAACAATGATCTAGAATTTCAAAACAAAATAATAGGTTAACAGTGGTTAATGTATGGCGTATCATCATCTTCAAAGTACTCAGATTACAGCATATAGTCATGAAAAAAACGATCAAACAATGAAAGCGCCAAATGTTCTTTTTGATGAACTAGTAAAGATTAGCAGTATAATTATCTATCACATATATATAAATATATATAATCTTTCCCCTTCTTTGTCTTCTCCTTCCCCCACCCAGTTGTGCTTCTTTTTCGAGCAATTTCTTACCCTTTCATAGTATTTATTGTACATGTTGGAAATTATTTTCTCTTTCAGTTTTTTTTTTATGTGAGGGAAACCCAAGGATATTTAAAACTGCAGACATAGTAAATGACTCTGACCTTCCCAAGCCTGAGAAGCCAGCCAGCCAGCCAGCCACAGGAAATGCGGTACATAGTGCTGATTCCATTAGTATCACTGTGGTGTGAGTTTTCTGGGAAAAAAGTATGTTAGGGAAATACTGAAGATATTTTTGTGGAAAACATGTTTATAGCATTTAGCCCATTAATATGAGAATTAGAAAGGAGAAAAAGAAAATCACTAATAGCTAATAAGTTTAGTGCAAAATTTAAAACAACATATCTACCAACTGGTTTTTAGGCTGTGTATCTATGAAGTCAAGCTGGGAATCTCAGTGTCTCTTCACTTGCACGGGAGAGACAGACCGTGGAGTCTATGAAGTCAAGCTGGGAATCTCAGTGTCTCTTCACTTGCACGGGAGAGACAGACCGTGGAGTGTGCTGAGCCTCCTTTTGGAGCCAATAAAATATACCGCTTCCTCTAGCAGGCCTCGATCACCTTTGAGGCTAATCCTTCTTCACTTCAGGGGCTCTAGGATCCTCATTTTCAAAGATGATTTGACTTGAAAGAGCCAACCACATTTGATCAGATTATTTTATAACAGATTGTGAGTACATAGGCCTAAGGCCGGGGAAGGATGTTTTGCACCCATGTAGGATTTCCTTATCAGGGAAGACGGGAGATGTGGAGGAAAGCACAGGAGTTCGTGAGCACTGAATTTCTCAGTTAAATGCCAATAATGTATGTGTTTGATCGAATCAATTCCTTTTTAAAAAAATCTAGACTAACAAAAACGAGAAACTAACTTGGTTTTAATACCATTTTTGGGTTTTTGTTTTTGTTTTTTGTGCTGGGGATTGAACTCACAACCTCATGGTTGCCAGGCAGACACTGTACTACTGAGCTATATTGGCGACCATTGCTTTTTCCTTTGGCAACTATTTATAATGAGTAGTTGCATGCCTAAGATACTTTCAACAGAAATAAAATGAGCTAGAGAGAAAAACATACTACAGAAAATATAGGAAGTAGACCACAGATCTTCCCAGAAACTGATGGCAATTGTTTAGCTACTTTTCTTGCTGCTGAGACAAAATACCTGACTTGCAAAGTTAAAGGAGGAAAGGTTTAGTTAGCTCCCAGTTTGTAGAGGTTTCAGTCAATAATCAGCTGGCTCCAAGTCAGGATGGCATGGCCGAGGGGGCGACAGTTGATAGCAGGTAGAAGGTAGCAAAAGCAAGCAAGCAAAGGCCATGACAAACCTCTTTTGTGCTTATATTGTACTATGCTACCAGGATTAGGATGGTACCAAAACATAAACCGATTTAGTAATCACACACCCTTAAACCTACCACTCTCCACCCTAGCATCGCACCATGAATCAATCATACACTCTAGATCCAGCATTCTCAGGAAAAGCCCTACCTATGACCACATCTAAACACGAGCCATACAGAAATTAAATTTCTAGAACTACTACTACTTTTAAATAACTCTTTCCAAGGCTGGCCTTAGACCATTTAAGAAGTAGTGTCTTTTTGTGAAATATAAACAGTAGATAACTCTGACAAGTTAGGTTTTCAAAAAGGACTAGTTGGAGCATAATCCTTGTACGTAGACTCATCCTTGCAAATCAGGTCTTTATTGGTTCGTTCCCTTCCTGTGCAAGTGGATTTCCTAATACCAAAATTCACATGAATGCCACCACATCACAGGAGAATAAACTCAAAGAGATTTCTCTAAACAGGCTTGGAGATATCACATCTGACTATAAATGGTATGTGCTTTTTATGTGAGTGTCTATTGTCCATAGTGTGATTTTTTTTAAAGATCCAAATGTACAGTCAATTTGGAGGATTTCTGGACTGCTTTCCCATTTCCTGTATTAGCAAGTGCTTTCCTACCTTGCTCTCTCTCACACAATACCTGTAAGTGGAATTACTCTTAAAATAGGGAAAAGCCACAAGAAAACACAACTGTTCAGAAATGACCCAAGTCTGGAAGCTTCTTGGTTCCTGTGGCCACTTCAAAACCAAACCAGATAAACAGGCTTTGGCACTGAATGGAATTCCATGCTGCTCTCTGGGCAGCACAAGTTTTGACTTCACAAGAATTTCTTTTTAAAGTTTTACCTCTGGTCTACATGTGGCTGCGTCCCTGGGCTCTGCTCACTGGTGCTAAGAATGTCTCTGTTGTGCCCTGACACAACAGACTTGGGACTCCCTGTGGTTCGTAACGGTTTCATCTCTCATCTTCCCAGAAAGTTGCATTAGAGTCCTTAGCTCTGCAACTCATTTCAGCTATTTACCTTTCCTTTCCAGTGTACACCAAAGCACAGCATGGGCCACCCTGCCGTGCTGGGTGCCACATGCTCTGTCTCCTTTAGACACTGACTCACGCATCCTGTCTGGGCCAATGTTGGTTTTCTGACTGCAGAGGGTTGGGGTGGATACTGTGACCAGGATTCATCCTGGAGAATGAACCAAGAGCTGCAATCCATCAAAATATTAGGAAGGAGTGAAATTTGGAAGACATCTATTGATATTTTTCTTCTGAATGTCAGTAACATAATGCCAGATTAGACAGAATCAAATAATTTCCTTTTGAAGTGTCACCTGGTTATGTACGTACTACTTTACTTTCCCTTATCCCATGAGAACTAGTAGATATGCATGACAAGCCCCTTTCAAGAAGTAAATACATTTTTCTCCTGTGCTTTTGCTCCTCTCTTCTGAGTTTAGAACCCCTATCTGGTGGAAATGATGCAAAGCTTCAATAGAACAGAAGCATTGTAGGAAGACATTTAGTAGAGCAAAGTGTAAACATGAGTCCAACTTCACCTAACTGCCTCTCCTTGACTATTCATAGGCTCACTGCGTTCACTGAAGATCATTTGCAGTTTTCAACTGTTGCTCGCTGTTAAGAAATATCCTACTTAAACTAAAACTGAAACAAATCACATGGCAGAAGATAGGAAATCCAGTCACTGATGCTCATGGTCAGACCGTTAAGGCTTGACTTTAAAATATTCCCTCAAAGTTCACGCACTAAGAGTTTAGTTGATATTTTCTGCAGCATTCCTGGATCACAAGGGCTCAGATTTCACCAGTACCTGAATCTGCTCATAGTATCATAATTTAATGATGTAAATTGTAGGTAACTGAAATGGGAGCTGAGGCCCAGCAGAAAGGAAAATGGATTATTAGAGTGACTTTGAGGGAGATATCTGCTCTCTGGCCTCTCTGACCCTTCCTGTCCAGCTGTTTTTGTTTGTTTGTTTGTTTTTCTTTTTCTGCTTCTTGAACACCCAGATGTGAGCAGCTTGCCTCTGCCGCACCCTCCGTCATGATGTGCAGCCCTATAGTGAACCTCAAAATAATGAATCTACGAACCAATGGACTTAACCCTCTGAACCAGGAGCCAAAATAAATCTTTCCTCTCTTAAACTGACTTTCTCCAGTATTTTGTCACGGGATCAAAAACGGACTACCACAGAGTATCAGTGAATTGACTGCTCAGCAGAGAACAATTTCTCCAAATCACCATCAGCTGCCTTTCACATGACTGAAAGTCTTAGAATACAGCATTTCCTTTGGTTGCCTGCATGACTTCTTATCCCATTATTCTACAACTTATTCCATGCCGTCTATATCATCTCATAGAGCAAGTCTTCCTGTGAGTATGACTGAGCATGCCAGCAAAGAGCCACTCTGCCAAGACAGCTCACCACCTGCTACCGTGGCGTAAGTAACACCAGTTCAGGAATAGGGTTTTTGTTTGTCTGTTTTTTTAATGATCTTTTCACAGTTCCAGAAAATTGAAGTGAGGGGCCCAGGAGCCATATTATCAATTTTCCTTCCTGGAGTAACCCAGATCTCTCCCAGAGATCAGCTACGCTGGAAACTCAAATCCTGCCTGGAGCTGGAAGGGTCAGGGGGCCGAGGGAAACCCGCCGCAGACCGAATGGCTGCTCTGGGACAGCAGAGTCTGTCCGCGATGACCAATGGTTCCTGTGTTGTTTCTACTGTTTTATCTCCTCCCTCCTCGGTCTCTAGGCCTGAACTGCTTACTCTCAAATGTAATTGCTCCTTTCCTATTGCTCCTTTGTGAGTCATCATAGATTCAGCAAAGTCCACTTTGGAAAATTCTCCTGGAAAAAGAGCGCTGATAATGTGATATAACAGTGAGTTACAGTTTCTCTTCCCATATTCCTAACCATATTAGGACTCTGGAGCCACAGAAGAGTCATTTTTCATTCATTAAGAGCACAGCAACATTTTTCATGTAATACAGTTATTCTAAGTTAAATCATTCCTTTCTCAGAAAAAATGTCTGCTGTGGATCATGATACATCTGATGTATTAGTTTGGAAAATTAATAGGCTATGAGGGATGAGTAGCAGGAATTTCCCTAGCTCATCTCGAAAATGTAGCAGATAAAGTAATAACAAACGTAGCTGGATGAAGAATTTAGCACACCAGTGGGAATTCTGCAAAGTTCAAGACAGGCTGAATAATGCTCAGCCACATCTCACCTACCCCTGCAAAGGAGAAGGAAAACAAAAGGAGGCATAGGAAATGCATTTGATCTGATGCAATGCTTAAAGGTTTTCCAACGGATCTCTCAGTTCCTCTGTGGTCTGCTCCTTCCTAATTAAGTCTATCATTTAGGCAGATACTAAGAGTCAATCTAAGACTTGGAATTCGAAGCAATTCAATAGATTCTGAGTTAACTGATTGCTTTCATTTCCAGAGTGAGAAGAAACCTTCCCCTGCACCTCACATACACTTTATTTTATTTACGTGAATACTGAGAGCACTTTGCACCCAGTGGAGAACTACTCTGTCATAAAGAAGGACAAACTTGTGATATTTTTAGAAAAATACATTGCACTATGAGACTAAACGTTAAGCCAAATCAATCAGACACACAAGCTTAAACCTAGCATGGTTCTCTTATATGAAAAACCCAATATATAACTAAAGAGAAAAATAAAAAGATAATAGGAAATAAGGAAATATATCTTTCTCAAATGGGAAAGAGATGAAGAGGTAGATAGAGGGGGAAGGAGGCGGAGAGAAAGAGTGAAAAAAAAACCAAGGTGCACAGCACACATTCCTCACAGGTACATACTCCTCACAGGTACACACCCCTCACAGGCACACACCCCTCACAGCACACACTGCTCACAGGTACACATTCCTCATAGCACACACTTCTCACAGGTACACACTCCTCACAGCACGCACTCCTCACAGGTACACACTCCTCACAGGTACACACCCCTCACAGG
>PVLA01014756.1:0-28806 GCA_004027455.1 Hydrochoerus hydrochaeris
TACCCCTCAGCAGCCGCGCAGGCTCCACCGAAGCTCGAGCTCTGTTTCCAGCACGGCTCACCGCACCACTGACAAGTTACTGCTGGCAGTGGACTGGGATCTCAAGGGGCCAGAGCGCCGGGGACTTGAGCTTGCTTCCATATGGTCTGGGCTTCCTCGTATCATGTAGCTGGGCTCAGCGGGTGAGCAGACAGAAAAACACAGGCTGGCACTGTACTGCATCTACAGTCTGCCCTCAGTGGCCACAGGGGGGCCATGGCTCCATTAGGTCTTTGTCAAGTGGGCACTGAGTCTGGCAAACAGATGCGTCTGGTCCCCTCCCAGGTGCGGAGGTACAGAAGCAGAGTCAGGAGGGACACAAGACTCCCAGCTTCTTGTCCATCTCCCCAGCACATTGCCCCCTCCTGCTCCAGTACTGGCAGCTGCCCATGCCTGGCTTCTTTACTTTTCCCAAGGGCTGACGTATCACTTGTCAGACCTTCCGGAGTACTGAGTCTTGTCTTTCTACTGTTTTACCCTAACTCTATTTTCCTGTCTATCATTTCTCTCCACCCTCTCAAACTGCAGAACACTAATTCTTATAACAATTCTCTTATCTCATCGCACTTGCAATGCATCTGTTTTTCTGATTTCTGGCTGAATCAGGTTTTAGCATCAGAAGTGGTTTGTGGGGAATCAAAGCTTACGGATAGGCATCTGGATAGGTTCTCTTATCTGGCTAGACTTGGAGGCATGAATGATTCTGATATTAACAGTAAATGTACCGGAAGCCTATGGAGAGTTGTGGCAAACAGATTGTCACTTGGAGTCTCCAGGAATTATATGTCAATAAAGCTCTTCAGTGCCAAACAGCATTGTATGGCGATGGAGTATTAGACATATGGGCTTCCTTGGTGGGGTATACTTTCCCGAAAACTGCTCAGAAACTAAAAAACGTTCTCTGTAGTTCAGGCTGGTCTTGAACTCCTTATGAAGTCCAGGTTGCCCTTAGTTACAGTTTGTGTTTGGATGTCCCCCAAAGCCTCATGTGGTTGTGGGGAGACCACAGAGGGCAGGGAAGGGCAGGGCTCCCTCTCCTCAGAGTCAAGGCTGATGTGCCACATCCCTTCCCCCAGCTCCCACTGAGTGAGGTGCTTCTCTCTTTTTTGCTTTTGTTGCTTTTGCTGTCTTTCATCACCTGCAGCTATTTCCCCTCACCATGCCATGCTGCCTCAGAGCCGGCTGAGTCTGGACTGAAACCTCCACAAGCTGTGAGCTAAATAAACCTTTCCTTCCTTCCTTTTTAACACCAGATATTTTGTCTCAGCAATGTAAAAACAAAACAAAAACAAGAAAAACAAAACAAAACTAGGAAAAAACCTAACCAACACACCCTTGGACTTGCTGCAGTCCTCCTGCCCCAGTATCCCAAATGCTGGGATTACAGACGTATACCACCATACCCACCCAAAGAGAATTTTTAGCTCAAGAAATTAAATTCTGGGTAATAAACTAGAATAAAAACCCTTTATCTGTTACCTATAAGATTGAGATTCTTGAAAAAGAAACCAAAGGGTTAAACAGACTTGAGGCTGACTGGTTACAAGGTAAAGCAATTCAAAGCCTTGGGATAGTGCTTTTGGTCAGGTTAAGTTATTGATTGTGTATTGAGACCTTGAAAATTGAAAAAGGGACATCTGGGCAGATTCTTGTCACACTAAATAAGGACATTGGTCTTCTAGTTTTGCTGAAGTTATTTTAACAACAGAAGCAGCTCCCTTTCCCCTGTATGAAAAGATACTCAGTGGTCTCTCCCAAGAGTATCTGTCCCCTAGGTTAAGTAAAAGGTGTGACTCCTAAACACACATCCCAATACCATTACTCAAATATCTTGAAAAATTTTGCTGATTTGTATCTTTCAAATTTCATTCATTTATATCAACAGAAATCTGAGGCACATATCTGAAAAATGATTATAAAGATGTTGGGTAAGGTGGGAAGCAACGTAACTACCTTGAGGCTGAATTTATTAATGTGAATACCCTAAATAGAGATTCTTTATTGAGTATATACATTGGAACCACCTTTAATGTGGGCTTGGTTTGCTAACTGAAGTATGAACCTAAATGTGCTCCACACTTACTGAAGTGAAATTTTAAAATTTATTTGATATTGTGCACAGAAGTATTCAAGGGTAAAGGGACACTGAATGCTATGTAAGATCTACTATTCTGCTTCCTGTCTCACAGGATGGCGCAGAGGATTCTCCATCCATCAATCCTTTGGAAGTACATTGCGGAAGGAAGAAGTCATTCTTGGAGTGATTTATAGTTATCCCAGAAGACAGTTGTGGACATGCCAGTAGTGACCTGGTTTTCTGAATGTAATGAAGATTATAGTATTTACAATGGCAGGGGCAAAAATGATTTCACTTAAACATCAAGAACTTACCTCCAAAAATATTAAGCCAAACGAGTTAGCAGAGTGGCAGACCTAGTTGATAATTACATGTAAGAGTGTTAAAATACAAATAAATAGAATATTTGTTAGATTGGATAGAAAAGCAAGGTTCTTCAACTATGTTTTTAGAAAGAGTCAGGTAGGAAAATTTGAAAGTGAACAAGGGGAAAATATACACCAATAATAGAGTAAGCACAGTAAAAGTGGAGAATCTAGGCTTGTAAATAAAATGGACTTTAAGAGGAGGAATAGTTCCAGATTTAAACACTTACGTACTGATAAAACAAGCAAGCTTCAAATGACCGAAGTAAAAATAGCAAAAGAAGAGAAACAGACAAATCTATAGATTTTGCTAGTGATATTAACTTTACTATTTTAACATTTTATATAAATATAAAAAATCAAGAATATGTAGGATGTGCGAAGCCCTATTGATAATAATAACTAATAAATATTTATAGATCCTACCACACAGTTGCATAATAGATACTGCTTTCGAGTACACATAAAACCTTCAAAAGGTCAAAAGGGTCCTGAGATTATAAAATCTTATGTCTTTCCTCTTTTATAGCAGAATGATATTAAAATAAGAAATCTAGGAGGAACTATATATCTGTTAACTAGCCTTATTCTTATAAATAGCATGTGGGTCAAAGTGAAATAAGGAACTTTGAAACACATTTTGAACTGACTGAAAGTGAAAACCAAAAATACAAGGGTTTAGTGGATGCAGCTAAAACAGCGTTTAGAAAGAATTTTTAACCCTATAGGCCTCTATTGGAAAAGTAGAAGAGATTTAAAATCAGTAACTTAAATTTCCTCATGAGAATCTAGAAAAAAAGCAGCTAATTAAACAAAGTACATAAAGTGGGAGTGACTCATAAAGGAAAGAAGAAACCAGAAAATTGGGAAACACATAAAACCGAGAAAATTCATGAAGGCCGAGCTGGTCTTTGGAAAAATGAACGCGGTCTGTGTAACAGCAGCAACACGAACCAGAAAGGATACCGTGTGCACACACAGACCCAGCAGGGCCCAGAGGGTAAGGATAGTCACTGCCAGAAGAACAGGAGACACAGACCTGGGGAAAGGGAGACAGTTGGGCTGGACACATTGCTGACCTGGCACTGCCTCCCGCCCCAAAGTAAAAGGCAAAGAAGGAATAGATCATTACTGCAGATCCACAGATACCAAAAAGTAAGTGGTTATAATGAACAATTGCAGGTGAAGAGGTTGATGATTTAGATGAAATTGCCAAATTCTGAAGACTCAGAGAGCAGTCTTTCTCAGCAGGACACAGCGTGAATGCTTGTGATTCCAGCGCCCTGGGAGGCGGAGATGGGAGGCTGGCAAGCTTGACCCCACCCTGGGCAAGGCAGTGACTTTGTGAGACCCTGTCTCCAAAAAATAAAAGTGCTGGGGAAGAAACTCGGCTCAGAGGCCCCAGGTTCAGCCTCCAATACTGAAAACAATGTATAGCCTGGCAGGTGGGCCGAATTCTAGAAAGCTCTCTTTAGTAGCTGCGCGCCAATCCCTGAATTTCCCCCCTACAAGGATTACAACAGTAATGGGTAAGAGAAAGAACCCACCACGCTGCTTCAAAGACCATATTTATGCAAAGCAAAAATTAACATAAATCCAGAGAAAGAGGAGAGAATGCACAGGAGAAAAAGAGACCTCCAAGCATAGCTCCTTGGATGTTTGTGGTCGGCAGAAGGGTGTATGTCACAGACAGAACCACTAAACTGAGCAGTGAGACTTAGCTACAAGGGTTTCCTAACCCTCTGCCAGCCTTGCAAGCCTCTCTGCCCATATGGCCAAGCAAGATTATGGCAGCTGTACATCTCTGACAAACACATCAGCTTACTTGTTGCCAGGGCTTTCAAATACTAAAATCATATAACAAATGATTATTTATCTCACTGTCTATTTTGGTCAAGAATCAACTTTGTACCTTCAGGCATCTAAGCACTTAAGCATAGTATCCTAAACCAATTTAAAATACCTGTGTTCTCTCTATTCATATCGACATAATGAAGGAAAACATCATAATATCAGTGGAAATAGAAAAGACATTTGGAGGATTTGTATGCAATATATTTTGGAATTTGCACAAACTCGTAATATAAAAACATAGAAATAAGCTAACTGGGGCTGTAGTCCTAGCACGTTGGCGGCTGAAGCAGAAGGACAGCAAATGCAAGCTCAGCTTGGGCATCTTAGCACATGTCTTGGTTACTTTTCTCTCATTGTTGAGACCAAATACCCAACATCCAGGATGAAGGGAGGAAAGCTTTATTTAGCTCACAGTTTGTGGAGGTTTCAGTCCATAATCAGCTGGCTCCGAGGTAGACAGGAGACATGGCCCCGAGGCAACACTTCAAGGCAGCTGCCAGCAGAAGCAGCCAGAGCAAAAGGAGGCCAAGAGCATGTCTCTCTTCCTCCCTTATATTGTACAGAGGACACCACCATCCCCCCATCCTCTGAACTCCCCCTCCCCTGGGCAGGTGCAGCACTTGCAAAACCTCTGTGCCCTCCTCTAGCACAGGAGGGGGATATTTACAAGGTAAGGACCCTGGCTCCCTGCTGTGACTCTCAGTTAAACTTCTAAACTCAAGTTGACACAATGTATCAACCATAACAGCAATGTATTGAGATCCTGTATCAAAAATTAAATGCACAAAAATGGGCTGGAGATATTGCTCCGTGCAAAGGCCCTGGGTTTAATCTACAGTACTAGACAAAATGCAGTAGACATCCATATAATTTGCAAAAAAGATGAATATATGTCCAAAACACACATAAAAAGTGCCCAATATTATTAGTTATCAGAGAAATGCAAATTAAAGCCACCATGAAATAATACTTCATGTCACTAGAATTTTAAAAGCAGACAACTCTCCATACTGAATGAGATATAGAGACAAATTGAACCCTCATATTACTAGTAAGTCACCCAAATTTGCCCACTCACTTTAGAAAACTATTTTGTAGTTTCTTATAAGAGAACACCTACATCTATCTTGTGATTTGGTAGTTTTAGGTATTTATTCAAGAGAAATGAAGATATTCATCCACAAATACACTTGCATAAAAAGCAGCTTTATTCATAATGAGAAACAATTGAGAAGGGAAATCTTAACATCCATATAAAATGTACATAATCTTGAATAAAATATTTGCATAAACAATTTATGGTATATTGGTACACTGGAATATTTCTGACCATTAGGAGTGATTTTGTTTTGATACAAAAACATGGATGAATTTACTAAATATTAAGTGAAATATATTCAAACAATATATACTGCATAGTTCTATTTATATTAATTTAAAGAGGTGATGAAGAAATCTATGTGATATCAATCAGGGAAGTGGTTGCCATTCAGGGCCTTTTTCAGATGATAGATTCTTTTGTTTCTTGATTAAGAAAATAGTTGCCCATTTATCAAAAGTCATCAAGTTATGCATTTAAGATCTGCATATCTCACTGCAAATTTTATCTCAAAATTCAGGAACAAACTTTTAAAAGACAATAAAAAACAATGTACTGAAAGATCATGCACAATTGTGTATACTCTATTATTCTATTTATCTAAAGTTTGTATAAACAAAACTTATGAGTTTAGAAATTAGAATAGTCTTTGTCTTTAGTTGAAGAAATATAAGAAAAGATCATGAGACTATTTTGAGAGTGTCAGAAAAAATGTTTTATTCTATAATCGTGATGGTTGTTACACAGGCACATATGTCTGTTAATAAGTGCTAAAATCCATGCTTAAGTGTATTTAAGTTAACTTTTAAAAGCTAAAAAATAAAAGTTTAATCTTTAATGTACATTAGAAAAGCTAAAGAAAAAACATTGTTCTATGTATTGATCTCAAGAAGTTATGCAGAACAGCACATTAAATTCAAATAATGTAGACAAAAGAAGGGAGAATAGATAAGAATAGAAATAAGTGATGTAGAAAACAACTTACTCTAGAATCAGTGAAAAATCAATAAGTTTTAAAATAAAAAGAACATTAAAATATAAAACCTTGCCAAAATTGATCAAGAAATAACAAGAAAAATTATCAGTATCAAATAGAGTATGAGTATTGATCTTTCTGCTACTAAGAGATCCTGAAAGCATTATTCTAATACATTTTAAATTCAAAAACAATAAACAAATTCTTAGGAAGTATAACTTGCAAAAAGCAACCCATGAAAAATAAAAAACTATAGCAGTTTATATGCATGTATACAATAGAACCTCAAATTTTACATATCTCTTCACAGAAATCAATACCAATAGCACTAATAGTGAATTCTTCTAAATGTGTAAGGAAAGACATATTACAACATGCACAAACTCCACCAATTAATGAGATACTGTAGTCAAGGTGAATAATTATGAAATAAAGACATGAGAAGACTATTATAAGAAAGGACAGTTACAGTTCAGTCTTTCTCATGTACCAGAATGAAATACCCTAACAAATGCAGTATTTTTTTCAAGAATGAATGACATCTCACACACACACACACACACACACACACACACACACACACACACGTCGTGATTCATTTATCCATTCATTCATTGAAAGTGGATTGTCAACTTGGGTTGCTTTTGTACACTGCATCTTGTGAATAACAATGCAGTGAACGTGGAAGTGCAGGTATCTCCTCAAGATCCTGATTCCGATTTCTTTGCACACATAGACCTCCGTCCCTTGAGTTCCATATCTGAGGTTTGAATTGGCTGCCAACTGGAAATATTCGAAAAAATGGCAGAAACATTCAAAAGGCCAGACCTAAAAGCATCAAGCATGTGTGCTGGAGCCACGCGTGGGCGCCTGCTGTGGCCCCTCGGTGGCTGGCCTCGCTCTTTCTGCAGCCCTTGGAGAAGCGCTTTCACCTCACAGATCACCGGTGCGCTCTGCACCTGGGCTCTCTCTCTCACTCGGACTGAACAGATTCAGGACCTTCTCTTTGTCGTTCCTCTCTAAATGATGCAGTGTATTTACACGGCATTTGCATTCTGTTCACATCCTTAGCAGGAACCTGGACATGATGTAAGCCTAGGTGTTCGTGTTTTATGCAGGGGCTGTGCCATGTTATGCACAGGACTTGAACGTCTCAGGTTGTCTCTCTGAGGGGCTGTGAAACTTATCTCACATGAATTTGGGTGGACGACTTCTCTCCGGGAGTGGAACTGCTGGGTCATGCATGAGTTCTATTTTAATTTTTGAAATACTTCCCCACTATTTTTTATGAGGGCTGCATCTGTCTCATTTCCACCAGCAGCGTTCAGGGCTCCCCTGTTCTCCACATCTTTGCCCAAACCTCTTTGTGGTTGCTCCTGTTTTTACTGATGACAATCTTAACAGTCACCAGGTGAAATCTCATGGCGACTTTGATTCGTATTGTCTTGATGATTATCGATGTTGAGCCCTGTTTGTGTCCCTTCTTCAAAATGAAAAAAGCAAAATAAAACAAGAGAAAGCACCCTTCAAGTTCTCGTGGTCTATCTGGTACCACACAAACCCTTCAGTCTTGGGAACAGAATTCAGTTTTCCTCTTCAACTAATTTGTTTGCTTATTTTCTCTTGCTGAGTTCAATACAAAATACTTTCAACATGCTCAGTTTCCCAAATGCTGATAATAACTCTTATTAGATTTTGGGGGACAAGATTCTGGCAAAGCATTGTAGGACAATCCAGCGTAGGAGGAGAGCACACTAGAGAAGCTGTAAGCAAGGGGAAGTCCTCTCTGTGGGTGTGGGGGCACAACAGCGCTGGAAGACAAACCAGAGCTAGCCAGGGGGTGAGATCTCAGCGTTAGCGGGAAGTGAAATGGGACCAGGTGGAGGAGCAGCCTAGTACCGGCATTCCAGGCCTGAGACCTTGAGAGATCTGGGCGGAGGGGGAGTGAAAATTCCTAGTGTTTGCAGAAAGCGGCTGGCAAGGGACACAGTAGGCCAGGGCTGGAGAGCAGGAAGCTGGTGTGACAGGAAGTTGGATAAGGACACGGAATGCTGAGATGTTTGGAAATAACACAAAGTAATACCTTAGGTGATTTCAGTAGTCTATTATAAAATTTTCTCAATTGAATTAACTTTTTAGGGTAGTATTTCTCCTCTTGGGTTATTTCCACAGGTATTCTTATATAGTATAATATTTACAAGTGTAAACTGAGTTTATTTTATGGACCTAATGATTATAATTTTAAAACCAGTGGGTACCATTTATCAGCGTGGAGTTTCCAAAGACTTTGAAAATAGGTGTACTCACCATTTTGCTTTGACAATTTTTTCATAATAATTTCCAGCTGTATTCAAGAGAAAAAAGGAATCTCAATAATATTTGTTTTCAACAAACCAATTTGCAAGCACTTAACTACCCACTACAAATGTGCTAGTTGCTGGAGAAGACCTCATAATGCATAAACCACGAGTATCTGGCACATCATTTAAATCTGTTCTCCCCTTTACTGACAGCTTCTTGTCCCAGTGGCTTCTAGATTTGTACTTTGGCCTTCCCCTCTTATTCAAAATACTCTACTCTAAATAAAAACAGCTTTTTAGCTACCTTCTTTTTCTCATATGATTGAAAAAAATTTAATTGGAATCACTATGTTCACCATCAGTTACTTCTCTCAGGGCTATTTCATGTTTTCATATTCCTCAACATCCTGATTCCTCCAGGTTCTCCTCGATTTTCAGGTAAAGCTTGAGACCAGACACATTTTCCTGGGACATTCACCAATTGTAAGCCATCAGTCTGTGGTCCACCCTCTGTCCTTGTATCAATTCTCTCTGCCCTGGGAAGTGTGCATCCTTCTCCTCCTGCATCCACTGTGCATCTTTGCCCTGAATTTTTCTCCAGAAAGTTACATCTATATCGTCCCTTCTCTTCCTTTATCTCACTGTATTATACCACATAAGATTGCAACACAAACCAAAGCACACATTTTTAGGCTCCACACCCTGTTTAGCTACAGTTCTTTCTTCCGTTTAAGCTCAGATTTGTTTGGGAGAGGATTGCAATTTCTCAGTATCTCCTTGCTTGGACACTTGTGCCTGTGCTTTGTCAATTTTTTTTTTTTACTTACTAAGGATTCAATTCCATTAGAAATGCTTCAGTTCTCACCTTGTTTAACCACTCACAGGATTCGATAAATTGAACAGGATTGATTTATTTAACTTGTTTTACTTGAGTAACCACTCTCTTGGTCTTTCGTGAATTACTTTGTACCTTCCCCTGATACTCTCCAGTTAGGTACCTTCTTTGTGAATTCTGAATGTTAGATTTCTTCAGGGTTCAGCCTAGGTGCTACTGTCATCATTCAGCCTCCTTCTCCTGGATTCAAGACATCAGATGATAACTTACAGCTGTTATTCCAAAAACTTTCATCGCTGGCTTGAATTTTGGTCCTGAACTTCTAATGCCTGTACCTAAATACTGCCTGAATGTCTCTCCTTAAAAAATCTAACAAGAAACTCAAAGTTGTCATATTGGAACCGAACTCATGACCCTGTGCTCCAACATTGCTCCCTCCCCAATGTTCTCTTTTTAAATTGGCTTCACTCCTGAACCCGCCTCCCCTGGCTCCCTGTGGCCAGAGTCTGAGCCGCCCTCCCTCCCAATGCCTTTGGTGTTCACTGAACGGAAGACTTCAGTGCTGCTGAAGTCTCGAGGGTGCTGTCATGGGCCTGATACGTCTCTAAAACTCTTGGGGAGAGGCTTGAACATGCAACAAAATATGGCTTTCAGGAAGTGAGTGTGGATTTTTTAACTTAGTTTTGAAAATGAGTCTTGGAGGTGCCCACGTGGAGCCGAGTGTCTCATTTGGTTTCTGGCAACAGTGGTCCCCTTCCTGGACTGCAGTCTGGTCTTCCCACGGCTTGGCGGTTCCGGGCTTGCTCTGTGGTGCAGTTCCTTGGGTGCACTGTCTGACCTCACAGGGTCCGTCATCCTGCAGAAACACGTGGCATTTGATCCTCTTGTGGAATTCTGGGTCGGAAACATTTCTAACTCAAAGGTAGGCATAAGAAAGTGGTTTCTAGGCAACCACAGCACACATTTTTGCTAAAAAGTCATGGTTCAATGACGATTTGGATCGTCTGACAGTTGCGTAGCTTATAGAGAGAGTTCTGAGCTCTGTGCTTCTAAAAACTCTCAAAAAATGTTCTTTGATCAAAATGATTTTAGAGGTGAATCCCTCCTTCACAGTGTTTTAAAAAACAAAAATTGTGTTTCTATTCAAGTCTTAAAATGAAAATTATTTATAATAGTTCATTGAGTATATGTTCATGAATTTTGTTATTCATACATTAATAATGGTGAGACGTAGTGCTTGAACAAGACTTTCTATATGTATTTGTGACAAAAAGACCTAGAATTACATTTACAGTTATCTAAACTTACATTTCCTACTTCTGTGCTTCTCTTCAGCGTAGAATATCTCAAACGCTAATTCATGTTAATGGCTTTAACAGAAAAAGTAATCACTGACATTTTTTGAAAGGCTGTTCTATATAAGGTCCTTTTTTTCAAGGTTCACATACATTACTTCAATTAATTTTCACCAGGGAAGAAGGTACTATTGATAACTCCATCTTCTCGGTGAGAAAACCAAGACTGAGCAAGATAAAATAATGCTTTCAATATCCAAAAGCTGACCTGCAAATAAAGCCGTGGTTATCAGCGTGGCAGACTGGTCCAGCGCTCTGATGTCCCAGGGTAGGGCTCTGACCTGCAGCCGATCTTACTGCACTCAGACACCCACTCAAAGCACTGCTCCCACAGCTCCTGTTACCTCCCTCTCTCCTCTGTGGCTCCTTTCTCTAACTGTGAAGTCCACAGGTGTGAAGTCAGCAGTGAGCCCCATCCCATGACCTGCATGATTTCATATGCACTGGTTCGCTTCTCAGATCCTTCAGAAGAAACCATTGTTTCTCAAAATGGGCCTTAATTAAATGTCTTTCCCAGAGCGTACACTGACAGCCTGAGCGTTAGATGAAATATCTCGTGTGAAAATGCCCAGCATGTAATGCTGGACTAACAAGCATTATTTCTTCCTTTCCCTTCTCTCTCCTCTCCTCGTTCGTCCTTTGTCACCCCTTTCCCTTTCTAATGTGCCTGTGTCTAGGAGTGAGTTTCTGGTTCACAACTTGTTTTCTGAGTGTCAGCATTTTAGTGTTTGGCATCTCCAGCAGCCCCAGCCCTCTGCTTGTGAGCAGTAGGCAAAGCTCAGCCTGCAAGGCCGGAGTGGTATGCTCCTTCATCGGGCAACCCTGATGGACCAGTATCTCTGGATACAAAGCCAGTTTGTCCTGTCCTACCCGCCAGACTCTGTTCCATTGTCCAGCATTTTAAGTAAACACCTAAGATCAAAGTGGATCGTATCTGGAGAAAAGGGGAGTTCCACAGTCCCATGCCATTCTGTTTTCTGGAGTCCATGGAGGCAGCAAGCATTTATTTCCTATGAAGCTGACTCTACCTTTTGACTGGGTGAATTTCTCCCAGTGCTCCCCAGCCTGGAATATAAATGAGTACTGTCATACATACAACACAAATGTGGAAGGAGAGGATAAATCTAAAAATTTGCAGGTGATCCTTTTGGTCTATAATATAGAATGTTTAGGCACTCAGAACCGTGCAGGTTCAGATAAGTCTTGAAGTTAGCAAACAAAGCCAGTGTTTAGATGGCAGGTGTTTCACCGATACAAAGCTATGAAAATATAACTTCAAATTTTGTTAAGACACTTGGTTTAGTGTTGCTAGCTGACTGGATTGTTCTATAAAGCTACAATGCAGACAGAAATGACAATGTTAATTTTTGGGCAGGGCAAGAATCATGTTCACTTCCTTGTAATTCCATCATTCATGCAAAGGCAGCAGGATCTAAGTGCCAAGAAGTCAAGGAAGTCCTCTGTTTAGTTTGTTCCTGTGTTAGTGAGATTTCCCATCACTGGGAGCAATGCCCACACCCACAATCTGAAGAGGTGAAGTTTAATTTGGCTCATGGTTTCAGGGGACTCAGTCCATGGTGAGCTGGCTCCAAAGCAGAAGCATCCCAGCAGAAGTGTTTGCGGAAGCACAGCTGCGTAGTTTACGGCAGCCAGAAAGCAGAAGGAAAACAGTGCAGAAAAGAAGAGTCCAGGGACTAGATATAGACACTGAGCTCATGTCTCTTGGGCCACCAGACACACCTAGAAATGTACTTTACAAGTTACCTGAGTATCTGTCTGTCAAAACAAGCAAGTCGACACAGTCGTGCTAACCCTCCACATGCTTATTTCTGCTGCTTCTGCAAAAGTACTGGCACAGACTGGGCAGATTACAAATATTTGCTCCGTCAGAGAATACCTTTCCCCACAGACTGATGTTTGAGGGTTTTGTCTGACATGTAAGGAGGATTATTTCCAGGACTCACAGTCTCCCCAGGGCTCTATGGTTTCACCCTTTAGTCTGACGTCGAACTCACTGTGCCTGCCTCAGCATCTACCACGTCTCAGTGGGAGAGTTTTGGGGGAGCACACGCCAGTGACCCTCACGGCCAAGGCCAGCTGCTCAGGTTCAGTACTGCCTATGACAGTCAGAAACGAAAGGCCAGGACCCGTGGCCACTGCTCAGTGAGGAGAAGAGGGCCTGGCAGACTGGTGTTGCTGAATATCACAGATCGTAAGGTTTGCAAAGCACAGTCAGAAATTTACAGGGTCTGCCTGGAAAGGAGACAGGCTTCCCGAAGATTTATCACGGCATTCACTGTGATTGCTTCAAGGCAGAAGGAACCATAAATATGAGGATGAGAGTGGATCTGAGGTTTGAGCATTTTAATTTCAAAGAAATAAATATGTGGGCCTCATGGGCCCTTGTCTCCTGGCTGTTTCTGTGACGGTCATTTGTCATCTTCCTGGTGGCGGGTGGGATTGTGGGGTGTGGAGCCCCAGTGCTGAGCCTGCAGGGGTGCAGCACCAAACATGCTCATGAATTTTAAGCTCAAAACACTCCAGAAGAGAAGTCTTTAAGATCCACTCGCCTTGCCCCCGATCTCACTCAGGCTCCTGATTCATCCAGGATATTGGTTCTATGTTACACATGACAGAAAAGTCCCCTTAGGGCTTTGTTGCAAGGAACTTTAGTTTCCCTATGTCTCATGTTCAGTGTGATATTTAATCATGGATTTTCTTGTTTTATTTTCAAGGTGATTTTTGAAAGACACCTAAGAATTGTGTAGCATCTTCCTGGAAGTGGAGAGAGAAAGTAAATACTTCTAAAGTTAAATTGACCCCCTCTTTAACCTTTTTGCTTTAGAAAGTTCTGTTTGGCAGTGATAAAATTTAACTCTCCTGTTTTCTCAGGTGGCATGAGGAAGACCGAGTTCTACAAACCCAGTATGGCCTATGGACTCCTAGTTTAGCCATTTAAGAGAAACATGCAGAATCCAATAGCACTTCCACATGAGACAGTCATAAATAGGGGTCCACAGTTTGTCTGAGGAGCAAACCTTTGAGGCTAAGCTCTGGGACTGAGAGAGAGTAGAAAAGGAGCATATTTTTGTACCCAAAGCACAAATAATTTAAACAGTAAGGTAAAGGATACGTGATAGGAAGCAGAGAAGTAGACTTTGTAGGGATGGGAAGAGAATCTAGGAATGGAGGGAGGGAGGAGGGAGAGAAGGGAAGGGGAAATAAAAAAGAATAAAATGCAAGGTGTGTATGTACCAACCTCCATGGTGAACACGTAATAAATACATAAATAAATTTATTGAAAACAATAAGAAAAGCAACATATTTTGGTATAGTCACTTCACTGTAGATGAATTGAAATGTTTTTTTTTGAATTTGGGATTTTCTGATGTGGCCAATTTGATGTTTCTCAGTGTAAAAACATTTTTAAAAAATATTACCAAATAGACTTACGATAAATGACCCTAAATGTTGTATTTTTGAGTCCCTCTGTGACCTTTACCTCCAACTCCTCCAGCAGTCACTGCAGGGGTATGAGACGTGTGTGACAGTGACTGCTACACCCAATGTGGTAAGAGTTTTTAAATTATATATCAATATCACCCCATCTGCAATTTCACTTTCTGTGGCTTAAGTTACCTGCAGTCACTATGATCCAAAACTCTCAAGTGAAAATTGCAGAAAGATTGGAAGTTCTAGAGCAGCCCTGCTCTGAGAAGCATGACGGAATCCCAGGCTGTCTTCTGTCCACTCAGGACGAGCGTCTTCCCTTGGCCCAGGGTATCCACGCTATCTGTGCCCCCCTCAGTCACACAGTCGCTTCCTGGTTATCACATCAACTGCCATGAAGTGTGCATTGGTCAGGGCTCGGGTACCCCTTATCTCACTTCTTAAAGACCCTAAAGGTCAAGAGTAGCTCTGGGAGTCAGTCTGCCATGTCAGAGAGAAGCTGTAAAGTGCTTCATGTAAGTGAGAATGTAAAGGCTCTTAGGAAGGAGAGAAAAAATGTCACATATTGTAGCTGCTAAGAACAATGGCACAATGCTAAAATTCTTGTTTTGTTACTATTTTTGACTGTCTCTACCTAACTTACAAGTTAAACTTCATCATATATATGCACGTGCAGGAGAACACAGTGTACATAGGTGTGTTAGTCAGCCTTCTATTTCTGAAACCAAACATCTGATTTAAGGGGAAAGGGTTCACTTTGGCTCCTGATTTCAGAGGTTCAGTCCATGGCTGATTCCAAGGCAGAACACCCAATATGGTGGGGGTGAAGGGCAGAGGAAAACTACTAATCTCGTGATGACCAGGAGAGAAAGAGGAAGGGGCCGGGGACCAGCGCACCCTCCCTCCCAGGTCACCCCTCGACTCACCTCGCTCAGGAGGCCTTGCTCCTAGGAGCACACTTAGTTATAAACTCACCAGTGCCTTAAGCCCTGATCCAGTTACCTTCTAAAAGCTCACCTCCCCACCCACAGACGTTTCTGGGACAGTCAGCTCTAAACTGTAAAATGCGCCCTGTTCACATCCTCGGCGTCAGGCAAACACGGAGGGAGAGGGTTTTAGAACATAGCTCTTGTGGATAAGAAGCAACTACTAGAAGTAGTTTGATGAGAACTAATGTGCTTGATAGGAAGCTCACGCGTAAGAAGTTTTCGGCTCCTTGGTTTAGAGCACACCTTTGTAAGCCCGGCTGCCACCAACATACGCGCTTTTACGGAGCGGCATCAGCGTAAGTTTAGAACATTTTCATCAACCCCCAAAGAAATGTCATAGCTCTTAGCAATTAATCCCTCTACCACTTACAAATGACTCCTCCTCCTCCACAAGTCCCTTACTGACTCTGTGCTAACTTGCTAATGCTGGACATTTGCAGCACGTCATCGTTTGTGACTGGCCTTCTTCATGAAGCAGAGTGTGTCTGAAGTCCACCAACATTGTCACATGTATCCGTACTTCATTCATTTCTGTTGCTAAATGTATTAATATATCGATGTATTTATCTTCTATTTATTTAGTGGATATTTGAATTATTTCTACCTTATGAATGGTATTACTATGAGCATTTATATGTAGTTATCATGATTATGTATGTTTTCATTTCTCTTGGGCATATATGTAAGAATAAAATTAGTATCCTATGTAATATGCTTAAATTTGAGTGCACTTTTTAGTAGCAAATGTGTATTGATCCTTGTTTTACAGCTTATTGAAACATTGATATAGTGCATCCAAGTAAAGAATTTACATATTCACTGGATTTGATTTAAAGATGAACAAGAATCGTGACTTTCACAGGACAAATAAGCCACTGTGCTGCTCCAGAAATCTCTTGATTTAGAAGGGGAGATGGATCGTGACCTTGCAAGGTGCTGGGAAGCTGAGGGGAGCAGCTACAGGGTAAGTCTGTGTGTGTGTGTGTGTGCATGTGTGTGTGTGTGTGTGTGTAGGAAGTGAGGAAAAATACCTGGAGGAGGTAGAATACTGTCACCAGAAACTGGCAGGAGAACCAGACAAGGAAGGAGGGTTTTTTTTTTATTGTAACTGTTTTTCAGATACATACACATACACATACACATACACATACATATACATATGCTATTTGTTTCAACTTCTCACACTAATGAGACAATACCATGTTTACACAGTATGTATCTTATTTATTTCACTGAGTATAGTCTCAAGTTACATCCATTTACCTATAAAAGCCTCCAGTTTATCAGAAGAAAGTTTTTGTAAAGCAAGAGATCTTCATACCTTAAGGCATGAGCCAAACGAAAGGTGCACAAATTCGTGGAAAATTAAATAACACAAGGTAACTGGGTAACTTGGTAACCAATCTGGGAGGAGGAGGTGCAGGTGCCGAGAGAGCCTCTGACCTTTGAAGTCAGCTTCAAGGAAATTATTACTCATTTATTTTCTTTTAATCCTGAAAGGAATAAGAAAGGACTCCAACCCAGAAATACTTGGAAAACAGAAAAGTTTATCATTATCAAAGCATTAAATGGGAAAAGCAATATTCAATACCCTATACCACAACTTTATTTTAAAATTTGTTAAGTGTGTGTTGTAGAAAATTTGAAATATACTGACAAATAGAAAATAAAAATCAATAGTAGTCTTAAAACCAGGGCAATCAAGTCTAACATTTTTAAACCTATGAATATGCATTTTTATGTTACAGCTGAGTATTCAATCAGAACTTTAAATGCAGTTACAAAATTTGAATATAGCTATGCAACTGTTTTAGTTGTTTTTATAATTAATACTAGATGGCAAGCATTTTGCTGATTCTTAACATATTTCTAGAAATGATATTTTAAGCCACCCAGAATTTACCCATAAGGAAAAGTAGAGTAATTTATCAAATTCCTTATATATGATCATTGTGACAGTTTTATAATATAAACTGCAAATGTCCTGATATTAGAAATGATATTTGACATAGATTACTGCTCACTGAAATTATTTCCAACTGAATTAATTGAAATGAGATTTTAGGGAGAAAACTATCGTGCAAAGGAAGAAGATATTTTTGTATTTTTCTGGACCTTGTAGAAAAAATATTCTCTGGCCTTACCTAAAGACAGGAGAGGCACTGACAAGGACATTACATAATGCCTTTGATTTCCTTAAAAAATGTAAACAGGAAACTGTTATCAGAAGGTTTAATGAAACCCAGATGGCGTATTCACAAAAGATGAGCAAGCCTTGATAGCGTTTATGGATTTAATATGCATATGATAAATAGCAGTGGAAACTCCTGATACAAGAATAAAGAGGCAATGAATTGTGTGGTCTTTTTTAAAATCCAACACAGTGAAAAATTTAAAAAGTGTTTCTTGTTTCCAAAGCACACTAAATAGAAATTAGAGTTCGTCCTTTTTCATATTTAATTAGCATAGTTAAAACTTACTAATTTTAGACCCAAGAGGGTTTGCTGAGATACACATTTTCATTTTTCTTATTGTGAATGCAGCAGTCAGGGTTTTTTAAAAAAACTGTTTGACAATACATAGTACTTCACTTTAAAATGTTTATACTTGAAGATCCAATATAAGGAATTTTTTAGCAGCTGAGACAAAAATTTCTAACCAAAGATATTCATAGGAGGGATTTTTATACTGTAAAATGCATTTTATTATTACAACATAATTAGTATAAAAAGCATTAAGTAAATCATGAAACATTGTTTCATTAAAAGATATGACACAAGCTAATTTGTATTACAAATTATATGTGGAAAGTCAGAGCACAAAGATTTTGATGGGTTATAGAGTGTAATCGTTTAAACAGGAAGAGACAAAGGAGATACCCAAAAGAAACGTCTAGAAGGAGATTGAGACTATCTGCCTACTTCCTTTTCTCAGGGTTAGTGGGTGCTGGATCGTCATGCACCCCAGGCGAGAGGACTACTTTCCCCGCCCAGGGCACCCTGCCCATCTCATGGGCCCCCATCACCAGGGCACCCTGCCCATCTCATGGCCCCCCATCACCAGGGCAGGTCATCCGCATGTCAGCTGGCTGACTCCTGCCTTCCTTGCTAGGTTTGCTGAGCCCGCGGCTGGTCCCACCTGGCGGCCTGCTCTCTGCTTCCTGCTCGGCAGTGACCATGTGATTGGGGTGGGGCAACACGTGTCTTTCTGGACTGTAACCTTTACACACCTGAGGGGGAGATTTTTGGAGACATTTTTAGGGCATTGACGAGTGCATTGACTGCAGGGGAGAAGGAGCACTATATCACTGAACAACTCCGATGTCAGACACAGCACTAGGAATTTCTCACAGGGAGGGCCTTTGATGGAGACAGCCTTGCCGGGAAGGGCAGTGTCCACAGCACAAGGACCTTTGCAGGTGCAACAGGACATCCGTCATTCTCTGAAACCCCGGAGGCAAATGTCAGGGTCTCCCCCAGTTCAGTTCTCCAGATGGCTGACTCCAACTTATAAGCATCTGTGTTTCTGGGGCCAGGCTAACACCTGGCCCACAGTGTGTGTGTGTGTGTGTGTGTGTGTGTGTGTGTGTGTGTGGAAAGCCCTGCAGCCAGGCTACCTTCATCTGCACGACCTCAAGGCAGGACGTGTTACCGTTTCTCCTAGGAGCGGTCATTTCTCAAAACTTGCCTCCTCCCTGAAAGCAAAGGACGCTGCCTTCCCAACCCTGATGTCCACACCCCAGCTGGGTGGTTGGAGTTCTGCGGGGGGCTGGTTAGGGAACGGCTGAGGGTCTTCAATCTAGAACCCAGAGACTTTGGAGACCAGGGCCAACCCCGCCACTTTCGACTGGCTGGCTTTGTACCCCTCACCGCACAGAGTTGGGGTGTGTGTTTGTGTGTCTGTCGGTCCATGTCGGAGTGTGTACATGTGTGTTTCTTTCTGCCCCTTCGCCCCGGGCCCACTCATCACTCAGCCTCCAAACATTGCTCCACACGTAGTAGCCACTCAATCAGTGTCTGCTGAAATGCGCAAAACAGGGATAATCAGCAGGTCTGTGGTGAAGCGGCCCGTGGTTGGTGTTACTGCTGCTGCACTGGGGAGGTGTTTGCTCTTCATGGAGTGTCCTTGCTTTGGCTGAAATCCCTGTTTTTCAGTGCTTTATAGCACTCATTATAAATCCATCTGGATGGAAACTTGGCTGAGCTTCTTGGCCTTGAGCTTTTAATTGATGCTATGCTTATTGGAATGTGGAAATATGAGTTCTTTTTATGAGGCTCTGTTTTGCTTGTGTCATTTACGAGTAGTTTGGTGCCTCCATAGTCTCTCACCAACTTGTTATGGGTTCTTACAGAAGTGAAATCTGCATGCCCCGTGGACAGCAGCCATCAGAGGCTGCACAGTGCTGGAGTCTGAGCCGTCTGCTGCCCTGTGTGGAAGTGTGGTGTTGCAGGCGCTGCCCCCCGCGGAGCTGTGGGTCACCCATACCTAGCTTCCCCGGCTGCCTCCTCGTCCAGGGCCTCCAGCCCACCTCAAACACAGCACCAGCGGTGCACGCACACTCAAAACCCTGTCTAGCTGGGCAGGTTTTGTGTTGCCTTCTATAATGAGGAATGTGCACTGCTGGTGTAAGAGAAGCGAATGTGTGCTTCGTGAGTTAGAGCTATAATGCATTCAGTTTTGCCCATTTGCTAATGGACTAATGTTCATTGCATTCCTGGTGTGTGGTCATTGCTAAGGAGACACACAAGGAAGTGACCCTATGAGGGTCTCATTGAAGGGTTCTCTGTGCAGTGGGTGAGATCAGCATGCACATAACAAACTTCCTCTGTAATGTGTACAGGTCACAGTAGGACGTCTTAGCCATTTCCCCGTATGTGGAGCATGATTCCTACACCCACAGTTTAAAACAGGAGAGGTTTCTTGTAGCTCACATTTCAGTCTGTGGTTGGCTGGCTCCACTGCAGAACAGCATGGCACAGGCGTATGGCGGAGAAATAGATGCTCACCTCATGGCAGACAGGAAGTAGAGAGTCAGGGAGGGAGATGAAGCCTCCAGGGATCCTGCTCTTCTGGGCAGATCCCAACCCCAAACAGCAAGGCAGCCGTACGCCTTCATAATCCAAGCACCTTCCAGAATCCCTGTCTGTGAGCACACGAGGTTTTAGTCCCAGGCAAGTTTCTCCTGTTGCTCACGCGCCCTTCCCCAGGCAGTCCTGAGGGTGCGCCCCAGTGCATGTTCTACTAGAGAGCACAGGGACTGTCCCAGCCACTGTCACACCTGAAATCCCACTGTGATGGGCTCCTTTAGAGTTTAATAACTTCTCACTATGGTTGGAGTATAGTTTACTACTATATCGGTCAGGTTCCCCATTGCTGAAAAAAATACGTGTTACCTGAATCTCAAAGACAGGTCTAGATTTGGTTCCTAGCTTCATGGTGGCTAGGAAGCAGAGCACACTTTGTAGACCAGGGTGGTCTTGAATTCACAACGATCTTTCTGCCTCAGCCTCCCAAGTACTGGGATTACAGGCATGTACCACCACACCACGCCAATCTATATGTACATCTTAATCACCATCTTCCATCAAACCTGTTATTTAATTTTCTCCTGATGTTATTAGTTTTCTTCAGTTTCCCTACATCCTCTTTCACCTACATGGCGTCCTGATTTGTCTCCTTGCATTCTCCGTCACATTTCTCCCCTCTATTTTTATTGGTGCTCTCAAACAAGTCTTTGAAAACAAACCTCTCACGTGCAAGGTTTCCAGAGCATCTTCATCTTCTTAGAGGATAATGAAAAGCTAAGTCCATAGCAGTAGAGAGCAGAAGGGTGCTTAGCAGAGGAGAAGGCAGCGGAGAGGGAAGCAGACTGTTTAATGGGCTCAGAATCACAGACAGGAGTACAAACCCCAGTGCTCCGTTACACCGCGGGCAATGTTCGTGAACCACACGACACCGTAAAATGGATGTGCTCAAGTGTTTGTGATGATGGATACCCTAAATACCTTCAGATGACAACACATAATGTATAAATGTACCAAAACAGGCACTGTCCCCATAAAGGTGTCCAATTTTTATCTGTCAAGAAGCAACGGGAACCTAATCTTAACCTGTAAGCTCCCGAAGAGTGAGCTCCTGTCTGCCCCATTAAACTTATCACATAGCACTCCCGCTCTCTCTTGGTCACACTGGGTTTCTCTCTATTCCTTAAAGTCAGCATTAGCCATTGTATCTCAGGATCTTGGAACATACCATTTCTCCTGAAATTTCCTTTTTATCCCTTGACGTGTTAAATCACTTACCGGTCCTTCCTTGCAGCTTTCTTTAAATGTCACTTGGTCAGGATTCTCTGACCTACCACGCAGTTTCAATCAAGAAATACAGTTTTTAGCATCAACTGTGTAGTTTTAAAAATTGTATTTATGCCTCAGGAAGAGAAAAGCCAGCGTCTCCCAAGATCCAGCCATGTTGGAACTTGGGGAGCTGAAGAAGAAAGCAAGTGCTTCCTCCTGGTAAGCAGCGGTGGGAGGGAGCGGCAGGCGTGCCAGGGAGAGGACAAACCGGCCTCTCCTGTGAGCCTCCCGGCATGCGCACATGCTGAGTGTCAAACATCCCAACTCCTACCCCCGTTTAGCAACTGGAAGTTTCCAAGGTCAGCTGGAGTTGATAGCACCTAAGGCACATAAAGCACCTAAATGCTTGTATTGTTGGGCTGATTATGCTGACCTGGGCCAGAGGCCCGAGCATCTCTTGGGAGGATGACCATATGCAACATAGCAAATATGGGGAGTTTCCTTCTATCTTCTTTTTGAAGGCAAATATTATTTTCACTGTTTTGTTTTGTTCTGATCAACTGTCTTGTTCTATTCAATATTCTGTTTTGATAGGTTTTGTAATGGTCTGTTTTTGGTTTGATTTTGCTATGCCTGATGGAATGGACAACGACTGTGAAGTTAATGAGATACACTATGGTACCTATTACTGTTACCCCGGTACCCTGCCCTGAAGTTCTGTACCAATTTCACTGCATTGTCTTGACTGGTTTTGTTCTGTCTTGTTTTGTTGTATTTTTCTACCTTCAAAATTAAAAAAATAAAAATTTTATTTAAATATCTAGTTGTACAAATGATAATTTAATATCCATTCACCCTCCAGAGTGTAAACACCATCTGATTTATCACTATTTGACCCCCCCACTGTGCCTGCTACAAGTAAGCCCTCAATATATGTTGACAGAAAGAAAGAATGAATGGATGAAAAATGTATGCAGCTAGGCCCTCAAATATTTCACATTTTCTTTTCTTTTTTTTTAAATTTAAAGGGATAAAACAGAAAAAGGAGAGAAATATTACAGAATTTCAAAAAAAACATAAACAGTAAAAAATCACTAGTTGATAAATTACAAATTGCTCTTTTAGAAATAGTTGTTCAAGTTACAAAATTAAAGCATACAAAATAGACACTCGAGCAGTGAGACTGCAAACAGATCTGTTCAACAATCAAACAAGAACTAAGAAATATGGGTAACAATCCTGCACACATACATATACATGCAGTTATATCTTTTATAGCACTTCCTATTTTCTGTTTTTTACAATAGCATTATACATTTTTTTATTTAAAGAGAAAAAAAACAGGAAAAAGGTAGAATTATTACAGAATTTCAAGAAAAGAAGATAAACAGAAATCACTAGTTTATACATTATATATTGTTCTTTTAGAAATAGTTATTCAAGTTACAGAATTAAAACACACAAAGTGGACACTAAAGCAGTGAGAGTGCAAACAGATCTGTTCAACAATCCAACAAGAACCTAGAAATATGGTCATCAATCCCAGACACCTAAACATACATGCAGCTATATCTTTTATAGCGCTTCCTATTTCCTCTTTTTTTACAATAGCAATTATAATTTTTAAAATTTTATTTAAAGAAAAGAAAAAAAACAGAAAAAATGGTAGCAACAATACAGAATTCTAAAAGAAAGAAAGAAAAAGGAGAATGAGAAAAAGCCCCACTAAGAAATCAGTAATGTATAAATTACATACCTTCATCCTGGATGTAGTTGTTCAAGTTACAAAGTTAAAGGGTACATAGTAAATATTCAAACAGTCAGACTACAAACAGTTCTGCTCAAGGATCCAACAAAGATTCAGCAATATGGTCATCTATTTTACACACTCAAACATACATGCAATATTTCACATTTTCAAGTTCAAAAAAATAATTTTTTTTGAGAATTATCCAATGCCAGGCATTCTGGTAGGCTCTGCATACAGAAGACGTTCACAATCACCACTTTCCTAGAAAGCTTGGCAAATGACGAGACATACAGCAGTTAGGCTGATAAATTCATTAAGTTCTCCCCAGTGGTGTTTAGGGTTATGAAGAAGTGAACAGTTTGCGGAGTTAGCCTTTGAAACCTGCCTAATTGATAATGGAGACATAGGTTAGGAGGCAGAAACACATAGCTGTTAATGTGTGGGACATACTTCTCCCCTCCTTGAATTCACTGCGAGCTGTGCAGAATGGCAGAGCTCTGTGTCCAGTGGCTCTCTGCACCAACCGTGTTGCGTCACTGAGTTCGTGTCCCATGCCCTGGACACTTGGTTGCACTGAACAAAAGCTGAGCTGGAGGGATAAAGCTTTTGATCCTTTAAGTTGCATTATTTTACTTTGCTGATTTGGATACCATTCTCATGGTGATGCTGCTGTGTCTGAGTTAGCTGCTTATTCAAATAGTTTGAAACTCTGGAAAGGGTAAATTGAATTCCTAAAAAGTAAAGACAACTGCTGATGGACTCATTATATGATCAAACTGGTACAGAAAGCCCGCCACTGACATGATTTTCATGACTGACATCCTGGGTCCATCTTCCTCCAGAACCTACAGATGAGAAAGCAGCTACACATACCTAGAAAGCCTTGGAAATATGGGTCAACCCCAAAACTTTGAATGGGGGATGATTTATTATGCAGGGAGAAGTTTTTAATACCAGCCTCTAATCCAGTAGTGATCTCACTTTATTTCATATACTGGTCTGACATAAACATTTTGAATGATAGCCTCATTTCACAGAGAGAGATTCAGTGAAATGATGAATCTAACATACATGGCAAAATTTCTCAGTGGTTTTATTCAATCTAGAGATTAATGATTCTTCTGCTTTATCATGCAATCTCACCTTTTCCAGGGTCAGTTGATTCGCAGTCAACTCTTACTTAATTGCTCACAAATATTAAGCACATTGCAACTTGCATAGAGCAAACCATTTACCACGGTGTATGTGATTCATACTGCGTACTTCCTTTTCTATGCTGAGAAGTATAGAAGATCAAAAGGTTTATCCTTCCTGCTTGACTTTCGTTCAGTACAATGAGGTGTCCCAGGTCAATGGCTCAATATGGGGAGTGGAGAGAACCATTAGACACAGAATTCTTCACACTTCCTGTATTCAGAAGTCTATATAGTAATAATAATGTCGACCCAAGGAAAAACAGAAGCTGAAAAGTAAGTGAAAAATAACCTTATGCAAATACATGCAAGATAAGATGGGAACTCTAAAGTAATCAGGGAGCATCTTTAAAGTTATCATAGAGAAATGAGGTACGTAGTGAAAAGGTTTGTTCTTGGAGCCAGAAAAAATTAGAAATGTAACCACTGATTTCCTTGGACGATGTTGGACAAGTCAGGGTACTACTTAGAGTCCTGGATATTTCAACTGAAAATTTGAGATAAAAAAACCTACCAGTGGGGCACTGTGTGAGGGTCTCTCCTCTCTCATAAAGCTTCTTGAGCTGGGGATTTAGCTCAGCGGCATAAGCGCTTGCCCGGGAAGCACATGGTCGTGAGTTCAATCCCTGGTACAAACAAAAACAAGAACAAAAACAAAACAAACAAATCTTCCTGGAAAGGACATTGACTCTTCACTCATTCTTTCCTTCTTCCTTGAGGAACCGTTTCTAGAACGATTGCTTAGCTTATGGGCCAGGAAGGAATCGCTGATCACGAAGGTGTCTGGCAGTATGTGTTGGCATGTTGGCCATGACAGATGTCTCAACACAGTCTGCCGGGAGATAATACTCACTCAGGATCGGGGCCCGGGGATTCAGGTAGCAGGGCCCTCTGAGTGCCAGTGTGGAGACCCCAGGAGCCACCCCAGATACTAAAGCGACCTACATTGCAACATTCATCACTAACCCACCTTTTAATAACATGTTGCTTGTCTCTGATTCTTTTATCTGCAAAACACGGGCAATAGTGGTATGTATGTATCTTGAAGGTTTGAATAGGATAAATTGGGTAAAACCAGTTGAGGGACTTAGCAGAATCCCTGACATAGGGTCAGTAAGTCTGTATAGATTGGATAATAAACATTGAGAAGGATTAATGAGGTCCCTATTTTAAAGAGCAGGACCTGGAAGACTAGAGAGATGGTCCACAGGTAGAGGGTACTAGAACCTGTATTTGAGCCAATGCCAAACATACTATAAACTGCATTAGCAAATGCTATTTGTTTCTTAATGAAAAGAGTATATAAAAAACACATAGTCTCTAAACATTTGCATCTCCAATTTTCTGTCACATACTTGAAAAGAGAAGGGAGGAAATGGGCAATTTAACCTTGATTAACACAGTGTGACAACTGCAGGTTCCTTTCCACATTCCAGTGAAGTCAGTTATCAAAGGATGCAAAGACCTGAATGGGCTGTGGCAGAAGAATGAGCCAGAGAAATGGCAGTGGTGCTATCTGTGATAAGTACTGGCCAGCTTTCTTCTAAACTCCATCACCATCCATTGCTCAGAAAGTTTGCTCTTTATGTGACAGTGAGAGGAAGATGTAAGTAGGAGAGATAGAAAGTTATGAAGAAGCCACAAGGTCTCTCTGGATGGAAATCATATATTGCTAGCAATAGAGTAACCAGTAAATTGTTCTTATGAAAACATGCTTCCACTTCACCAGTGTAAAAGGCATCCATCAGAAGAAAAGCCAAGCCCTGCCTCCCCACTCTGCATCCCAAGACAGAGCTTAACTGCTGATCCAGGATCTTCCATGAGCTCAGGAATGCACAAGCCTGCATCTTCCTTCCCTCCCCTCCTCAGGGCTGCACCCACTTTCAGCATCTTTTGGCTGCGTCCATGAGTATGAACCAGCCAAAGCAAAACTGTGCTTGGTATTCTTCCATGAGCCAATTCCTCTACAGCTCGGTTAATCCTGCTCTATAATTTAAAATTATAATGGAGGCCATACCAGGAGAGAAATGGTAATTTCAACAGCAGTGCTTGATTCACAGAGAACACGCACTTCTTAGTATAAATAAGCAGGCCTTTTGACTTGAAAATAAGCCCGTCACCCTCACCCCCATCCCAGCAGACACAGTTAGTGTGGTAAAATATGGTGAGAATGAGGGAGAGACGCAAGTGTGACCTGGCTGCACCGAGGAGCCATCTTGGGTACCTGCAGGACCAAGTTCACACAGCTCTTCATCCAAGACACTATGAGGAAAGTGGTGCACATAATGTTAAATACTCTGCTCATCCTGCCAGATGGAAAGGTAATTCGAAGCAATTTCCAAGTTCCACCCTGTAGGTTTTACAGCAGTGTTCTGGTGTAAGCCATTACCCTTTTTACCCTTCTTTGTGTTTGCATGGTACGTTGATGTAGCAGCCTGTGGCACCTAAGAAAACCACAAGAATACTTTTGAAACAAGTAGTTAGATAAATAATGAATGGATATTGCTTTGTGACAGCCCTATGAATGGGGAAAATCACTGAAAGCAGCTTTGTGAGGCTGAGTGTAGCAAGATTCAAGCTAGACGTCGTCAAAAGGCACTGGCTTTTTCTCAGAGGAGCCCTCGGCAGGGAGGCGGGGGACCCATGATCCACCGTCAGCGCCTTACACTGATGCTCCTCACGGTCACTTCCACCAGCTCCTCAGAGATAGGCACAGTTAAGGACACGAGTCCCGCTAACCAAAGGCCCACCAGGCTCACCTCTAAACTGTTCTCTGGGCAGTGACTTTACAGAAAAACACAATCATGAGAAAGACGCAGTCCTCTGGGGGTCATTTTCCTGGCACAAAAGCAACATTGTTCTTGGTCAGGTGTACTTTGCTTCATGAACATGTAAATAAAGGGAGAAGAAAGTTGAATTTTCCTTAAAATTTTTGTCATAAAATTACAGTATTGCACAACCTCCTTGATGATTTTTTTTTTTTATTTTTAGCTTAAGCTTGTTGGTACAATTAAGGTAGATGTCATGATCACATGCATTATAGGGAATCTGCACTGGTGCTGACATAGCCTGATTCCTCTTTATTTTCCCATCCCCATTCCCGCCTTTCAAACCCCGTGCTCTCTCTGTTCACAAGCTCTGTTCTCGTTTTATGCTTCTTTTCTCCACTTTCCTCCCTTTCTTCCTTCCTCCCTACACCCTCCCTTGTTCCCTTTTCGTTTTGAGTAGACTGTTTAGTAATAATTCGAAGGACTGCACCCATGGTAAGGACAATAATCACAAAGCCTTGTGCTTATTTTCTGCAGTGCTGTAATGAAAGGCTGCAGGAGCTGACAGAGCTTCTCCCTGTGACCCCAGCATTCTTGCAAACACCACAGATCTTTTTCTCTGGGTGTCTTCTACTGTTGGCCACAGTTTCCACGCTTTCCTTAGTTATGTGAATCTTACTAATGAAGAAAAATGTCGGTATTTTTCCTTGGTGGCTCCCAAAGCTTGCTCCTCATTTTGGCCATGGAGATGCCCTTTCTCTGAAGGTGTTTGATTACTGGGAGACTGGCCCTCAGGGTTTTATCTTACAACTGTGCTCATAGGAGCCATTTTGCTCTCAGAACCCTTAGTGATTGACTTTATTGGACTGGAAGATTTTCATTAAACATATTTTTAAAGCTCTGTCTCTAGCTCAACAGAGCACTGGCCAACTGGGAATAAGGAAACTCAAGGGCAAAGTATCAGTTTTTGTAATCTTGAATATATATATCTTGAGTATGTATGTATATATAAAATGAAAAACATTAGCTTAGTTTTGTATACACATGTTTATTCTTCAATATAACTCAATGAAAAAGTTCTAGGCCCTTATAATAAATAGTAATAAATCTTAGAGCAAAAATAAATATAATACATTTATATAAATAAATAGGCCTTAAGTTGCTAACAAGTTCTAGATTCTAATAAGGAAAGCAGCAGAATAGGAGCACCCTCTCTCACCCTCCTGCAGAAGATCTGCTTTGATAACTGCAATAGAGGAAAGCATCCATGTGAATCCAGGAGTTGGGTGGGGGAAGGTTCCAGAACCCAGGCGTTTGGTGGAGGAAGGTTCCAGTACCCAGGAGTTGGGTGGGAGATGGTTCCAGTACCCAGGAGTTGGGTGGGTGGAGGAAGGTTCCAGTACCCAGGAGTTGGGTGGGTGGAGGAAGGTTCCAGTACCCAGGAGTTGGGTGGGTGGAGGAAG